>JAKUCV010001525.1:18551-157011 GCA_028386065.3 Turnera subulata | reverse complement strand
AATGCATTTGATCTTCTTGCTTGTTTGTCTTTCAACCAAGGCCTGAAATTCTCTGAATTTATCAAATACCTGATCTTTGGTCTTCAAGGTATAAACCCAGAGCTTCCTTGAATGGTCATCAATAAAAGTCACAAAATAAAGTGCACCACCATGTGACTTGACCTTCAAAGGACCACACACATCAGAATGTATCAACTCCAGCAAATCTGGCTTTCTGGAAGGAGGATGACTTTTGAAAAAAACTCTTTTCTGCTTCCCAGCCAAGCAATGAACACACTTGTTCAGTCTCACTGCTTTTACTCCAGAAAGCAAATTCTTCTTGGCCAAACAATTCATCCCCTTTTCACTCATATGACTGAGTCTTTTATGCCATAACTCTGAAGTGCTATCACTTTCAACCAAGTTCACAGAACCATGAGCAATGGAACCTTGCATTAGGTATAAATTAGAAGACTTTGGTTGAGGATGTCGCAGCTAGCAAAACTTTGGCAATAACAGCTAGCAAAACTTTGTTATTTTGTCTTTGTACATTCCACCATGAGCTAGCCTCATGCAGGCGCTGAGGTAATGAAGTGGTCAATTTGTCAATTTGTTCGAACAAATAATGAAAGGCTATGGTAAAATGCTAAAGTTAAGGCCTGTAAAATAAAATAGCGTACTAAATTTCTAAAAGAATATATGTTAATTATGTTTTGGTCCAAAATTAGTTAAGAAGTAGCATGAAGCCCAAACGATATACAATTTGTATGATCAAGTTTGCAACTTATACCTAAGTCTTTTATAAGATTAGAATTGAAACCTACACTCAAGTTTTTTTAAGATCATACTTACAACTTATACCTAGTCTTTTATAGAATAAGACTTAACATTTAGGTCTCTAAAGTCCTCACATCACAAATAAAACTGAGTGTGCATGAAGAGAATACAAATCACAAATTTTAGTTGGAATCTCTTATATAATGGATGTATCAGTCTACCGAGAAAATGTGCCCTTACGTACGTTAAATTAATTCTTTTAAAAGGAACCTTGAACAAATATTTTCTATATAAGAAAGAAAGGAAATCTTTCAAAAAGAATTTAATAAGAATATTTCCCCAAAAATAAAATTTTAAAAATGGAAACCTTTATCATAATTATGTTATTAAGCTTTAAAATGGATTGTATATCAATTATGACTGCACTACTATATTATATTATTGTAACACCATGTAGTATCTTTTTAAACTTTTAATATTCTATATTATTTCAAGATAAATATATGTTTTGGAAATACAAATAGCTTTTCATAATTAATTTTAGGTAATCTAACGGAAAACAAGTCGTGCCTGCAACAAATATTTCATGTGATTATTCTCAAGCTATGTGCAAGCATTCCAGGTCTTTACAAAACCAAATAGATTATATATAAAGTATTTTTTACATATTTAGTAGGCAAAATTTCATTTAATACACTCTAGCTTTAGTGGAGTATCAATTTGGCCATCTAATTATTTGTTTGAACATTTTAACAATCTAATTTGACTGCTCATCACAATTAAAGCATTCAGCCTTAAAAAAAACAAAGACATGTCATTATATCTTCATTAGTGTTGCCACGTGAGCAACTTTGAGATTCCAAAAAAAGTATGTTTTGTAAATATAAATTTAAATCTTTTTATATATTTTATTTTTGGATGATAAGGATCTTTGAATCTTAAGGGAAAAGATGTTGAAGGACTACGGGTGGTTAATTTTGATTTTGAATGGTAGAAGAGGAGAGGGCGGAGAAGGATTGTTGAAAAAGAAGTAAAAAAGATTTTTTTATATATATTTTATTTTTAGATGGTAAAGATTTTTGAATCTTAGGGGAAAAGATGGAGAAGGACTATGGGTGGTTAATTTTGATTTCGAATGGTAGAAGAGGAGAGGGAGAAGGATTGTTGAAAAAGAAGTAAAAAAGATTTTTTATATATGTTTTTTATTTTTAGATGGTAAGGATTTTTGAATCTTAAGGGAAAAGATGGAGAAAGACTATGGGTCATTAATTTTGATTTTGAATGGTAGGAGAAGAGAGGGAGAAGGATTGTTGAAAAAGAAGTAAAAAGGATTTATGAGCTGATTGTCTTCTAATTTTAGAATTTTTTAAAGGAAAAAAATATTAAAAAAAGATTCAAACATACATCTACAAAACATAGTTTTTTTAGGGAGGTATAACAGCGTGCTTTTTTAAGATAGGATGGTTTAATTGTGATGAGATGATAAAATAAATTATTAAAATATTCAAACAAATAATTAGATGGCCAAATTGATACTCCATCAAAATTAAAATGTGCTAGATGAAATTTTGCCTATTTAGTATCTAAGTTATTAGGTTTCTTTCATTTATACCTAAAGTTTTATTTTGTTCTATCTTATACCTCAAGTTTTAAATTGTATACAATTGTATACCCAAATTTTTAAATTATATTCAATTATGTATTTCGGTCAGTCCCAGGTGCTGATTCAACTGTCCGGATGTGTGACTCATAGACTTTTTCTACCACGTAGCTAATGATTGAAGTTGCCATGTACCCAAAAAGTCAATGGGTCCCACATTCGGCCAGCTTAGTCAGCACCTGAGACTAACCAAGGTACACGATTAAACATAATATTAGGTATATGATTGAACAAAATAAGAGTTTAAGTACATAAATGAACGAAACTTAATAACTTAGTTATAAAAAAGCCAAAAACTCATATATAAGCGTCCACATTGTGCATCTACTATAAACAAATCTGTGTGCAGTCATACTACCGTTATCAATGTTCTGGATCCCATCATAACTCCTTAGTCTTTTTACTATAAAACAAGTCTATCTGTGATGATACTACTTTTAATGTTTCGAATCCCATCATAACTTTGTAGTCTTTTTACTATAGACAAATCTGTGTGCAATCATACCAGTAGTACTATTAATGTACTTGATCCTATCAGTTTTTTTACTATAAACAAATTTGTGTGCGATCATACTAGTACTATTAACGTACTCGATCTCATCAACTTTTTTAATGTAAGCAAGTCTGTATACGCACTATTAATATATGTATTGTATCTCACAAGAACTCTGCAGTCTTTTTATAGTCTTTGTGCAAATAGAAATTGGATTTACCCACCCACTTTTAAAAGCAACAAATTTTGATTAGCTATATGCAAGACAAAATAATCATCAAAGAATTAAATAAAAAAGGACAATTTTTGCATAAACACAACAAGACATGAGGTAAATTATTTCTATTTCAATTAAAGATGTATTACGTAGCATTCTAATTTTGTAAATCTAGAGAACCTCAATTGTTTATTCATTATTCAAGTTTGATTACTTTAATCATCCTCCAAACTAGTGTTTAATTTGTGATTTTGCTTAGTGCCAATACCTTAAGCCAAGGCATGTATTCCAATCTAAGCAAAAAATTGTAGTTTTTACTTTTCAGCACATGGATTAACACTTGGCAGTACTAAATGTTGCAAGTTCATTTCTTTAATTCCATGATGATTTTTTTTTTTAATTTTAAAATCAAGAAAGCAAAGTGAAACCATGTAGATTCTAACCAGGTCCCACAGTTTTTTGCAAGGAAAGCAACGACAGCCCACTGTGTGATCACCAATTTCTGCTTTCTCTCCCTCTCTCCCAACTATAAATACCTGCAGCTCACACCCCATGCTTATCATAGCACATACACTTCCTTTCTTTCTCCACAACTTCTAGCCAAGCCCCCGCCCCCTATATCTCTCTATATATCATTAGCCTCCATGGCCTCGAACTCGACATGGACACCAAAGCAAAACAAATTGTTTGAGAATGCTTTGGCCATGCATGACAAGGACACCCCTGATCGCTGGGTCCATCTAGCTAGGGCTGTGGGTGGCAAAAGTGTCGAGGAGGTTAAGAGGCATTATGAGATGCTGGTTGAAGATTTGAGGCAAATCGAAGCTAGAGAAATCCCCTTGCCTAACTACAGACAAGCTGGAGCCAGTAACAAAGGCTACAACTGCATTGATGAAGAGCAAAGGTACATAGTACTAGCCACCTGTAGTTTAGTTTTTCTTTTTTTTTTCTCATTTGGTCTTTTCAATATTCCTTCTGTTCTCTATCTTTATCTCTTATCTTTGTTTTTTCCAAATTCTTTCTTTTGAATAGTTGATGGAATGAAGATTTCAGAATCTTTTATCAGAAAAAACAAAAAAGAAATCCACAGTCTATGAGGTTGTATGGATTATCTATCAGAATATGGAACTTTTCTTCCCGAGGGAGAATAATTCAATTCTCGGTAGTTAGTAACAGATGGCAATTAATATTGCAATAAATAGCATTGAATTTCGAGATAAAACCAAAGAGTTAATATTGCCATGATCATTCCAATAAAAATGTGCATATCTGTATCTCCAAAATGGAAAAAAACTTGAAATCCCCAAGAATAAATTTATTGTGAAATAATATTCGCAACGGCATTATCTTTGTATATGTTGTGCCACAGTAATGGTGAGCATGCAGTGGGTAATTTTAAGCATCACTAATCTTCACACGTTCAAAATTGCTCCCAAAGAGAAAAATAAAAAATGTCCCCGAATGTAATGTGTGTGTTTTGCAACAAAAAGATGAAAAATATTATAAATGGCAAATAAAGGAATGAAAAATGTGATTATTCCCTTCATAACGTTATCTAGTGCTAATGCATTAGTTTAAACCATGCATATTAAACTAAGTACATCCCAACATTTAAATCACAAGCTACAAAAACCAATCACGACATCAGCGTATTAGAACCATGATCGATCTACTAATTTGCAGCAAAACTATTATTCTTTTCTCATCTTGATCAGCCAACACTGAATCAAGCGTAATTTAACTATCAGTTTTTAATTTTGTTTCATATGACCTGTATATAAAAAGAATGAATAAATTTTATAGAGAAACCAATCTTGGGCCTCAATGATGAGTTAGCTTTTGGTTGCAATATTTATTTGTCATGGTATAACTAAGTCGTTATAATTAAACAATCAATTTTGGGAGAAAAAAATTGAGAAAAAAATGGGATGATTAAGCTCCCATAATGGGAAAAAAAAATTGTTATATCCTACCATCTCTTTTCAAATTTATTCTTTCCCATATTGGATGATTTATTAGTCATGTTTTCTCCTCAACGTTAATACTTAATTTTCTTATTAAGTATGCATAAACCTGTCTTCAAAAAAAGTATGCATAAACCTGGCACCCTTGGGATAGAGGGAGTAGTATATATTTGCAAATATACTTAATCTAAAAAACAAAATATATGCCTGATTATTACGTGAAAAAAAAAAAACAAAAAGCATGACTAGCTAGAACGCTGTCTTCCAAAACAATAAATTAAGATTGGGCTTAAATAATCAGTGCTTCACTAGCTCATAAAGTTTTCTTTCTAGTGCTAATATATGGTCACCACCCTAATAAATTGATCTTCCGGTGCATCCTCATGGCGAATAGCGCAACGTAGAAGACGGTGATGGTGAACACCGTTATGCATAAAAGCTCCATAGCCATGATTCCCCACTGGTTCCTTACGTCTTCTAGAAATCCAGCCTGGCATTTAGTACAGCTGTAGCATTCCCCCTCATAGGGATCATAGATAATGTCTGGACAATAATTATTAATTATGTCTTCAGATAGTATATCCCACAGATGTAAGCACTCTTTCGGTGCCCCGCAACACTGCAAATTAACACAAAAAAAAAAACACATATGTATTACGTATGATATAGAAATAGAATGCATGTGGATATGGAATTAAGGTTTCGAGCAGAAAGAAGAGGCTAAGAGGAAAAGATACGAAAACCAGAAGGAAATAAAGATCGAGGAGTACCTGATGATGAAATTTGTGGCTAGGACCACTGCAAACTTCAGTGTCAGTCAGACAAGTGACAATGGCATCCCATTTTTTCTTAACAAATTGATTAGCCAACCAGTTGCTGAAATACCCTTTGCCTGCGTTCCCCACACTCTCGTTGGAGACCAGGAACACAAAAACGGTGAAGCCAATCAGGCCAAGGATCAGCAAGGACATAAGGGAGAAGTAAGTTTTTAGGATGATACTGTTTTTGTTGGAGGCGGAGGCAACAAACCCTAGCAAGGACATGCCAAAGATGATGTCACCCACTATGAGTAAAGGGGTTGTGAGGGATGTTTGGCATAAGCTACCTACTCTCACGTATAAATCAATACCGCGGCCCAGAAAAACCATGCCAATTAAGAGTAATCCCAAATTTAGGATACCAAATACGGTGTTGCTTATAACTCTACCCATGGCGATGATAATAACGACGAGAGAACCCAAAACTAAAAGGGCGTGAGAGAAATATTATAGAGGAAATTTGGAGGAATATCTGCTTTTATAGGATGAATTGTTGGTTTTTCCAAAGAAATAAAGCCTTGTTGTATTTGGACTGAATTGAAATAAAACCTTATTACATCCAAATTTGGATTTTGCGGGAACTACTCTTTAAGGTTTAGCTAGTCAGCGTAGCACTTAGAATCATAATCAAATTTTAAGTTCCAAATTTGGATTAATTTTGCGGGAGATACCTTTGACCTTCTTAATTATGTATAGAAGAGATGATTATATAACGAATCAATAGCCTGCGACGTGTGGTCGCATTGGCACCTCCCACGGTTTGTGGGGTTAATGGTCGTGGGTTCGAACACGACAGTGTTAATTGGTTTAGATTAGGATTCTTGATGTAACCAAAAAAACAAATCAATCAAAAACATAAGTGCCAAAAATGTTAGCGGTTAGAATAGAACGAATCAAATTGAGATTATATAGAAGTAAGCGTAAACACATGTAATTATAGTAGTGGGGTTAATTAAGCAAAAAAATAATTGATTGATGTTTTCAATTCCCAATGTAATTTTTTTTGTTGCCAGTATATCTGGAAAATTGTTTCACAAATCCTAATGTAATTTTCCGTGGATAGATAAGTGTCACTGCACTTACTTGATTTCCCTAATCTCTTAATTTCAGAAATTTTGCCCTAAAACTTGGTAGAGATGAGGTCTTTGTTTTTCTTATAAGTACTCCCTTGTTCCATTATATAAGACGTTTAAGCTATTTGCACACCCTTTAAAAAACTCATTAAATAGAGTTAATCTTATTAATTTTTATTACTCAATTTATCAAATTCACCTTTAATTTAATAAATAAAGGATAGACATGAAATAAATAAAGGATAAATATGAAACAAATGAATTTAATACTCTTTGAAAGTATAACTATGTTTTATATTTTCAAATAGAATGAAAAGTCTTAAATGTTTTATATTACGAAACAGAGGGAGTAGTTCGATTTTATTAAAGAGTTGAGAGGAGGCCATGCTAGTGAACAAGCTAACCGAGTAACTGTAGTCTGAGCATAGTTATCAGGCCCCGACACATTAGAAAAAAGTTGTGGGTTATGATTAAGTTCCGAAATAGTGACAGTCTTATCGCCATGAGCCCACCGCCATGTCCTTGTGGTCTTATTCCATGACCGCCACAGGGCTGGTGGTTTTCCTACATGACCACCGGAGCATGGACTATAAACTTTAGTTTTCTTATTTTTTCTACTCCTTTCCTTTTCGAGATTTTTTCTTTACCACGATTCCTTTACATACAATTAAGCACGAGAGACCTCCAATTTGTCTATTTTCTCAATTGCTTAATCTCCACTCCAAGCAAATCAATCAAAGTTCCTTTCATGCCCAAAATAACAACAACAAAAAAAGGCAGAATAACATTTAGATTTTAATGGGGCTCGAATTCAAAAAACTATGGTATTATTGAGTCTGAAAATTCGTCCTACGACTGGGCCTAAGTATATAGATGATCTACTAATTACTCTATTGGATTATAATGCCAAATTAAAGTTTACAAATCAAATAAATCAGCCTTAGGCTCTGAAATAGCAATATAATCCACTAAATAAAGTAATGGGTCTGTGTATATCGACATTAAATTAAATCTTGAATTAGGCCCAATGTTATGGTCACCTAGTTTAAGGCACCTTATTCTCGACTTCTGCCTCCAAAAGGCCTCTCTCTATTTCAATTTTTTAAGATACTGCATAAGCCCCATTATGGACCTTGATTTTCTCAACATTCAAATTCTGGCTCTCTGCCTTTAGATCAAGCTCTTCTATCACCTCATGTCAATCCCTCTCAACGTTGTTTAACATATGATTACAAGATTCACCTCACATTGGTTCGTAATGTCCTTGAGTTGATTATGCGTGATTGTTGACCCAAGTTCTCCAATGTTCCACGAAATTAAACTGATTATAATGCAAAACAGCACACTTCATCAACAAACAACAATTCCTTACCTACTCCACTCATCTCCTTCCCTCGCAATCAAATCTCTAACAACACTTCTGAAGTCATCATTAACGCTTTGTTGTTCCCAAATTTACAATTCCATTCTATACCTTCAGATTTTATTTATTTATTTATTCATATACATCACTATTCTACCCAATCCCACAACTCAAAACCTGCATGGAACCAGAGCGGCCTTGGTCAATGCCAAGGCAAATTTTAATCGATCTACTTATTTGTTAATAAAGTCCGACATTAATTTGATAAAATTAATAAATTATACTTCTTTCCAAAATAATCCTATTCATGAAGGTGGGATTCAAATTTGAGATCACACACCTCTCACAAGTACTAATGAGTGACAAGAACATTGATATACCTCTATAAAGCTTATTGGTACCCAACACTATAACATAAATACCATTGAATCCCATCCTAGAAGCCTTATCGCTTATCTACATGGTGTGACAGATTATGGAGTCCCAACCCGGGATTAGACTCTCTTAGTATTGTTAGTGACCTTTTCCTCCCGGATGAAAGAAAATGGAATGAGTTGGTCATAAGGAGCCACTTCCTACCTTTTCAAGCTGATCAGATACTACATCGACCAATCAACAACCAGCCAGTAAAGGATCCACTTTTTTGGGCCTTCACTACACGAGGAAACATCACACTCAGGTCAACCTATCACTTTCTATTTTCCAAACAATAAGAACAAGTGGCAAGCACCAGCTCATACCACAATGTCAATGGTGTTTGCTGGCTCCAAATATGGAACCTCGACACTCCCTCAAAGGTTAGACACTTCATCTGGCATTTACTCCTCAATTGTTTACTTACCAAATCCAACTTATGCAGGAGAGGTTTGACCTTAGACCAAGCATGTCAGAGATGCGGCGCTGCTCAAGAATCTAGTGAGCATATCTTGAATGTGGAAAATCTTGCATAGTCTGGCAGCTTGCAGGGGCGAATGATGCACTCACTGGGCCGTTGACAACCATGAAGGGATGGCTCATCATATATGGAGCAAATTTGATCAACACAACATCAAGTTCTGGACTGTCCTCACTTGGAGTTTGTGGTACTCCCGAAACCTGCTTCATTTCCAAACGAAGACCTTGACGGAAGATGAAATTATGTGCATTTCCTAAAACATATTTCATAATTACCAGGCAGTCAACGCAAATCATCAGGTAGCTGTATCCGGGAGTCCTGCACCTAAGGTTGGGCCTTCTTGGTAGCCACCAACTGAGGGAAGGTACAAGATCAATGTTGATGCAGGCATTTACGGTGAGGAAGGATGCGGCCTGGGTGCTGTGATTAGAGACTCTACATGCGACCTTTTGGCAATGGCACATACAAGGACCTGCCCTCAACTCTCAGTAGAATTGGCAAAATCCAAGGCCATACTCTTTGGCATCCAGGTAGCTGCAACTTTGGGATTTTTGGACTGTGATATAGAATCTAATTGTTTTAATGTGATACATGCCATCAACTATCCTCAGGCGTTGGACACTTATCTGTGGCTAGTTCTGCTAGAGGTTCCACGAGCCATCTCTAATTTACAGTCTGTTTCATTTACTCACACTAAGAGATATGCTAATGTACTAGCTCATGAAACAGCCCAACTGGCGAAATTTTGTTTCCAGGAAACTGTGCTACTGGATCATTTTCCTCAGACCATTTTGGCTGTTGCTTTTTCTAATGTAGCTCATATTTCTCATTTATGAAAGCATCCATTCTAAAAAAGAAATACTATTTTCTTTAAAAATGTCAAATTATCACATTACATACAATGTGATAATTTCTTCTCAACAAGAGAAAAATAATTAGATTACATTGCCCAATTGAGGGAAGGATATATCAAAGGCGATCGGACGAAGCATATATAACCAAAGTTCTTTTTCACTCACGAATTTCAAAAGAATGGTGATATTAGTGTTCAACAGATTCGTTCAAGTGACAACCTGGCAGACTTATTTACAAAATCACTTCCCACTTCAACTTTTGAAAAGTTAATCAAGAAGTTTGGCATGCGACGACTTCGAGACATCAAGGAAGGCTAAAATGAGGGGGAGTAGAATATGCACTGCACTCTTTTTTCCTTCACCAAGTTTTTATCCCACTGGGTTTTCCTTGGTAATGTTTTTAACGAGGCAGTTTTCCCTAAGCATATTCTACCTACAATACAATGACATTCAAGGGGGAGTGTTATGTAAAAATGAATGCATTGTATGTTATGCAATCAATTAACTCCAAATGGATGTATGTTAGGATTCCCTATTAAATGTAGGAATTCCTAACCCTTTAGTATTCAGAACACCATATGCCTACAAATAGCGCATGATGTAAAAAGTTATATCATCTCATCATTGGAGAACAACATAAAGATATCCCCTCCTCTCTCTCTTATACAAGGTTATCAAAACCGGACCGGTTCTCCGGTTAACCCGGTTCAACCGCCTTTTCAGCAAAGCCCCGGTCCGGTTCATTGGAAAAAACCCCCCTGTTACACAACCGTTTTGAACCGGCCGATTTTTACGGTTTTTAACGAACCGGCCGGTTTTTACCGGTTGAACCTCTTTTTTTCATTTAAAAGTTTTAAAAATGATGAGAGTAAGACTTGAACCCTTGACCTCCTAATAATATTTAAAGTCATTAACCAACTAAACTATTACAAATTAGTGTTATCTTTACATAAGTTTTAGTATATATTGAGAATGACTTCAATTTTGACCATAAAATTATTATAATGAATATATTTTGACTGTTTTCTTAAAAAATTAATATATTTTAATAAAACGGTTGAACCCCGGTTTTCCTTGAACATCCCCTTCGCCGGTTCAATGGCCGGTCCGGTTTTCAAAACCTTGCTCTTATATTTCTCCTTTCGTTCTATCATCATTTCCTCTGATCATTTCTTCTCAAAAGTATTCTCTTTCAATATCGACTGCATATTATTATCTATTCAAGTCCACCATCTTGGTACCTTTAATTTAAAACAAAATAAAAAAAATAGTGTTTGCTGATAAATGGTGGCATTTTGTTTAAAATAAAATTAAAATGTAGTTTCTTAAAACCTCATCAACTTAATCAGGTCTCAAAAAGTATAGATTTGTTAAAGGCTAAGTGAGAATTGTCCTCTGATTACCTAAAAAGCCAACGAAAATCACAGGTTCCTAGATTCGACAAAATAACAAGTGCACAGGTTCAATAAAGACAATAGAAGCTCAAACCAAGCCAACTTGTCTCGTAAGATGAGAAATAAATCTAGGAACCCCTTTGTTTAGGAGGGATTTCAAAAGGGGAAGGAAGCTTGTAAATCTAATCGAATATTCCTATGGCCCTCTCACACCTATGTTTCTAGAGTCGCCACTCGGATTTTATTAAATTGGAAAAAATTAGGAAAACCCACGTTGCTCCTTAAAACTGAAAGGGACTGAAAAATAAACTAGAGGTGTCAAACTTGGGGGCTCATCACGGGTAAGAAGGTATGCATCTCAATCCGCGAGAGACTGCCTACGTAACCCTGCGACCGAGATCAAAATCCACGTAGTTCTATATGGCCTCACTCAAACAACAATCACAATCAGTTGATTATCATCATCAATCACAAAATCTTGGCAGAAAATCAAAAAGGGAGAAGGTACTTAACTATTGGACTTGTTTCTTCTTCATTCAACACGGCTTCGGTGCATCTATCGCATTTGCGGTCTTTTCACTCTTTGGTTCTACCTTGAAAGGCCCACGTGAGATTAGAAAGGAAACAAAAAAATTAGAATTGAAGAGGAAAGAGAGCATAGTTTCTTTAGGCGGGAGCATCTTGGAGAATATTTGATGCCTCTATAGTTGAAGAGGAGGGATCTATTTATAGTGTTCAGAGAGTCTAGAGTTGTAGGAATGATCAATGACTCAGATTAGATCTAGAATCTAAAGGGTAGGCCTTAGGATTGAACAAAAAAGCAATTTAGATTTTTGTGTGCCCAGGGCTACAAGACCACCCAGAGATGGCAGTCTTTCGTGGTTGTCCGCCAATAGCTTGACGGGGCTTCACTTATGGCAGCCCACATAGGTTTCCAGTGTCGTTCTTTCTTATTTCGGATCCTGTTCTTTTAATTCCGACTACATTCTCGATATGTGCATGAATTAACTCATTAAGAACTGAATATCTACAACATAAACATCCTAAATCACCCCAACTTGTTCCCCACACTAAGGAATCATTAAATTCTATCCTTTTTTTTTCCCTTCTCTAAACTTGGAAACTCTCTTATCAAAATTTAATCACGAAAATCTAATATCTCTTGGGCCAAAATTTATGGTCCTAGTAGGCTTTAAGGTGTGTACTCTATGGAAATTAATCTAGTGAGTTTACTAATCAAATTAAAGTCCAAAAATAATAAACATGCGTTGGGATCTATTTTGCTAAGTGAAAATTCACTAAATCAAACAGAAACATAATCCAACTAAGATAAAATTAAGTCCAAATTTGATTGTTTATAGAAACAATCTTTTGGGGACTATTAAGGATCGAATTACAACATATTTAAGATTTCAAAAGACAGCAAGAGGCAAAAAAAGAATATGCACTATATTCTTTTTTTCCTTCATCTGGTTTTTATGCCAATAGGTTTTCCTTGATATGATTTTAACAAGGCAATCTTCCCCAAAGGGTATCCTATTTATGCAAACGTCTTCGGAATTCAAATGCCCGAGCTGCATAGTCATAGTCCACTCATTTAGGGGTTACTGATATACTAGAATGTACCCAACAAGCCCACTAGCATTGGAGTCCAAGCCCAACGAAGGAGCCAAACCCAATGAGCCTGAAAAGCCCACCTATAGAACTTGATCCCTTATAAATAATTCCGAAAGTGTTATAAAAAACGTGAATATTGTGGATGTCTACTATTAACCTACCCCCCGCTATATATTTTGTACTGGGTTTTTGGAATTATAGAACGAATTGAGCTCCCTGCTTCCACTCCTCTATTCTGCTTTCCTTCCTTCTTCATCTCTTTTTCTCTTCATTAAACACTTTATTATTAACACGTTATAAGCACGATAACGACTCTACCAGTGCAGAAAAAACCAGCTGAGGAACCAAGAAATGCAAACTAGAAAAGAAAGAAAAAAACACACAGAACCGTCACCTTTGTATACTGTTCACGCGGAACGGATTCGCGCCGCCATGCACGCCACCACCCACACCGGCGTCCTCCCCACACTATCGACGACCTGACGCCGTCTTCCGCTTCCGCAGCCGCTGCCGGACGCGCCGCCAGTGGAAGAAAACCCGACGAGGTGACCCGACGACCCGTTGCTGCCGAGTCGGGTCTGCCTCCTTCTGTGCACGAGCCGCCGCGTCTTCTTCTGCCTTCAGCGACACCGCGCCGCCCGTGTCATCCTCTCGTTGCCGTCGGCCGCTCACGCCTCGCGCTGTCCAGCCGCCACCGTTCCTTCCTCGCTGTTCCTCGCTGCAAAAGCCACCAGACCAAGCTGCAGCAACTCGGGCTGCACCTTCACCGTCTCGCGCGACCACTGCAAACATCGCCCTCGCCCTCACATCGCCAAACCCGCAGCTGCAGCCATCCGTGCGTTGCTCCGTCGCCTCGCCGTCGATCAACCAAGGTGAGCCCGAGGTTGAAGACAACCCAAGGGTGGGCTGTGGCTGCTGGTTCCATGACGATGGGCCTTGTCTTGGGCCTATTGTTTTGGAACAGTTGGCCGGACCTCCAAGGGCTGAGTGAAATTTTTTGGGCTGGGTTAGTAATTTTAAGTTTTGGCCCAGTCCGATATATCTATAAAAAAAAAGAGGGGAAAATGAAAATGACAATAATTTATATAAATAGGAATATATATATATATGTTTTTCTGGAAAGGAATATGCGCTGTGAAAAATAATTTTAAGTAAAAATAATTTGAAAAGGGTATTATCAAGGTATAATACCGGGATTATAACTGGGGTATAAGATGGTATCTTATTTTGACACATGAAATAAATGGTGAATGATAATGATAATGGTAAAATAATCCGAGACATAACCAGGGATGATTTCTGAGTCGGATTATATTTTACGGTATAGCATATCAGTTGCATATTAATTTATGTGCATCTTATGTGATCATATTATATCATTTTCAATTCGTATTTGTTTATTTGCTTAGTATTTAATATTGGTTGGCTAAGCCGCCTAATCTCTTTATTGGTCGGCAAAGCCACCTTATTTCATTTGTTGGCCGGCTAAGCCGTCTTTATCAAGTAAGCATATATATATATATATATATATATATATTACATTCTATTAAAAATGCTGAAAGATTTATCGAGTAAGCATATTTTATATTTTTATTAAGACTGGGCTATTAAAAGGCCCATTGTATTTAATTTCTCGCTTTTAATTTCATTTACGTTTTGCTTGGGCTCGTACAAGGCCCATCGCATTTAACTTTCGGTTATTTAATTTTAGTTGGGCTAATTAATAAAAGGCCCATGTTTATTTGAATTAAGTCTTTTATTTATTTAATTTTTGGAATTATTATATTACTTGAATTTAAGGCCCTTAAAATTTCTGGAAGAAATTTGCCATGGGCAGTAAATGCATTTAAATGCAAATAGTCTGGAAGACGCAATAAAAGCGAATATAAAGCAAAGACCAGAAGTCTTATTGCCAAAAGATCCTACAGATCTTTAAATAAAAAAATTGAAAAAAATATAAACCACCAGAAGTTGGAAATTATATGACCACATGGATGTTCTTCTGAAAATCTTATTACAAGTGTATGCACCTGAAGTTGCAAGTTTTAAATTTATACAATACAGTTATATTTCGAATGAATTCTCAGATTATATTGTGTGTGGAGAATATATTATTGTTGTTGATACGAAAAGAAAACGATTTAATTATCATATATGCTAGCAATATGGTGAAAGAGAATTCACGAAATATTTGATTTAATCCCATGTCTCATTGTAATAATTGGCTCTGTTCCATTCCCTGAAGTGAATGTGATTATATGTAATAATTTTGATTATGGTTATGAACATTCGATTGGACCCAAACAGGCCTTATAACAAGGCATCAAATGGTTATCAAATGTCCCTGAAGGGTAAATCTAATATTGATGAAACTGTTGCTTACCCTGAAGGTGCAAGTCAATATACCCTGAATGTACAAGCCAATATTGAATGATTTTATTTTATGTTCAGGTTTATTATTATTTATTATGTTTATTAAATTATGTTTATTTCATGCATGTTATTACTGCTAAATTTTTAATGTGAACATGAAACTATCGTTGACTCGGGCATTTGTCCTGAAGACAATGCGATAACATATTCCGTATCTAATAAAACGGAAATCATTCATATGTCATATATGATAGTATAATCTCAAAATGAGAAAAAGATGCTCTAGAAGAGCACAAGTTTTTCATACTCTAGAAGAGTATATATATATTTGCGTTCCGAAAAAGCATAACTTTCAATATACTCTAGAAAAGTATATATTAAGCTCCGGAAGAGCACAAGTTTTACTATGCTCTTGAAGAGCAAATATTAAAGCTCTTGAAGAGCACAAATTTTATTATAGAATAACATACTCCGGAAGAGTAAAATATTTATACTCTGGAAGAGCTTGAATTTTATTACTATACTCCTAAAGAGTAAAATTCACCTACCCATGATGCAACAGCATTCAAAGGGAAAGATTTATTAAACGTGGAAAACTGTATGTGAATGCTGTTGCACATACCTATACTATATGTACCCCTACAGTAGATGAATAAACTGTGAAAAAAATGAGTTCCGCTCTCTTATTTTTCGAGCAAATAGTATATTGAGACGATATGAGAATGAGATGTTGAATATCTCTATATTAAAAAGGCTATTGCCATAGCTAACAAGCAAGCTCTGGAAACTTTATCAGCATTATTCTTTAGATTATGCTACATAAATATTCGAGTAATTGAAGCTTATCATATTCAGCCAGAAGCTGAAATGCACTAGCCTGAAGCTAGCAATTTTAAGTTATTAAATATACGGTTTGTACAGCCTGAACCTGAAACCAACTAGAAGTTGGCCGATGGATATATAATTTACAGCTGGTAAATATATTTCCCTAAGTTATTATATAGCAGCCTGAAGCTGGTACACTATATCTCGAAACTGACGTTAGCCTGAAGCTAGCAAATAATTCTTAAAATTATTCAATACATAGTTCGCACAGCCCGAAGCTGAAACCGACTAGAAGTTGGTTTATTGATTTATTTAGCCTGACCGGTTGGGCCATCCCGGATCCATAATGATGCACAGAATTCATTTGGTTGAAAAACCAGAAGTTTTTACAATCAATGAATTTCCATGTGTTTGTTTGCTGCGGAAAAACAAAATTAATTATTCAACCTTCCTATGATGAGGTTGGCATAAGAACCGCCAGCAAGTTTTTGGCAATAATTCAGGAACATATACGCGGACTAATATATCCGCCATGTTAACCATCTAGGTACTTTTATGATTTTAAATCAATGCATCGACTAGATGGTATATTGTGTACTTATTAGACGCAAGTTGGCATGTTGTGTGCTTATTATGATTAAGCCAATTGCGGGTACACATCCCTAATTATCTTGTAAGACTATATGTCTTGATAATGCTGGTATATCTCTTCAATGGATAATGTATATTGTTGGAAATAAACCCAAACCGATCTGGGCGAACATTCCCAATTGATTGCAGGACCATTGCTAAAAAGATATTACTATTTGAGAACATGGTATTTTACACGCAACAAATGTGCATCAAGCCAATAAGTTATCATAAGATCTCCCCATTGGTTCATGGTCACGAATCTAGTATCTTCTACCTTCGGACCATTGGTTGTACAGTATTTAATGCTCCACCACAGCATAGTAAAATCGGTCCTTTAAAGAAGGCAGGGAATAGATGTTGGGTATAAAAATCTCCATCAGTTACAAAGCAGTTGAAACCATTAATTTGAGATTGGAGACATATTTGCTTAAAGTGTTTACCCAACATCAGGGGGAGGAAATAAGCAGCTGGATCAAGATATAATTAAAATGTTATATCTATTTTTGATCCTCAAACGAATTAGTGTGAACCTGAAGTTCAAAAGATGATTTATTTGCAAAATTTGATAAGTCAATTGCTAGACATATTTATTTGCAAAGTGTGACCATACTAGCTGCGAATGCTCCTGCTCGAAATAATGTTCCTAGAGAACAATTAAAATATGCAAATGAATCCAAAGTACGCCAGAAGCGTAGAATATGCTCGGTTCCAAAGAAAAATTCTCGATAGAGAAAATGGAGCAAAGAGATAAAGATGGCCCCAGTAAGAAAATAAGACCTCCATTCAAAAAGTCCTCCAGAAGAGGTTGATTTTTCTGACACAATTGATAAAGTTCCAGAAGTAACTCAGGTACCTGAAATAAATGAAAATGATGAGATCTCAATTACAGTGTCAGAAACAAGATTGAACCGATGTGAAATAACCGTCGACGGAATTTTTATAATATAGCGCTAAATAAAATGAGGATCATGAACCTACATTGGTGAATGTAGGCACAATATGATTGGCCAAAATAGAGAAGACATAAGGTTGTGTTAGACTCGCTTGTGAAGCGAGAAATTTTCCAGACATGTAGTCCGTACACCAGATGGTGTAGAACCAGTCGATTGAAAATGGGTATTTGTGTGGAAAGGATATTATAATAGAGTAATACAAAGCGCGACTTATCGCACAAGGTTTACCCAAACGACTTGGTATTAATTATGAGGAGATATACTCCCATGTGGTGGATGCAATTATTTTTTTTGATAAGTCTGGCATTATATGAAAAGAATTAGAAATGCATCTAATGGATGCTATTACAACCTATTTTTACGGATCCATAAGTCATGACATATGCATGAGAATCCCTGAAGGATCCAAGTTGCTTGAAGCAACTAATTCCCGGGAATGTACGATATTAAGTTGATTTTTATGAGTCGAACCAAATTTGAGTATGTGTAATATAATTCTTGCATATATGCTCTATGTATTTGCTCTTATTATTATTGTTGCTTATGATTTAGATATTATTGTTGTGATCTAAATATAATTGGAATTCTTGAAGAAATTTCCAAATGTCGTGCTATATTTTGAGAAAGGTTTTGACATGGAAGAATTAGACTGGTCCTGAAGTACCATATCATAGTGTAATTTACTTTGCTAGTAACATGAAGCCTGAAGCTTTACCATAAACTTGTTAGCAAAATATCTTTTGCTCTAATTTTTCCATAAAGCCTGAAGCTATCCATTATCTTAGGGTATAATGGACATGTGAATATTTTAACCTTGTGAGTCCAAGGAAAATATAGTTTGTTTTGCAGATGCAGGTCATATATTTGATCCACATAAAGCGCAAAGTAGATACCTGAAGTGTCCTGACAAGTACAAAACGCTACCAATAATGCAGAAGTTGTTGTTATACACGAAGCTAGTCGAGACTGTGCTTAGCTAAGTTCGAAGATGCTGCATACTCAAGATTGGCATGTCATGACATCAATAAATCAAAAGAGGCCAAAATGAGGGGAGTAGAATACGCACTGCACTCTTTTTTCCTTCACCAAGTTTTTATCCCACTGGGTTTTTCTTGGTAAGGTTTTTAACGAGGCAGTTCTCCCTAAACGTATTCTACCCAAAGCAAATAGACATCCAAGGGTGAGTGTTATAAAAAACTTGAATATTATGGATGTCTACTATTACACCTACCCTCCGCTATATATTTTGTACTGGGTTTTTGGAATTACAGAACGAATTGAGCTCCCTGCTTCCTCTCCTCTATTTTGCTTTCCTTCCTTCTTCATCTCTTTTTCTCTTCATTAAACACTTTATTATTAATAGAAAGCTCGTTTTTTTGCATGGTGTATTCATTTGAGACTCGGAAAGACCACCGTTCGTCGTCTTCGTCCCTTTGATAATAAAGATTTCCTTAATAAAATAGACCACAGTTTCATTGAATCTATCACCACCTCATACTTGTTAGCCACGATGGAGCATGAATCTACTTATTGTTCTCAATGGATAAATTAATACAAACAAAAGATTATCTTATGTTGTTTTTAGTGCATTATCATCTCCTAAGTGACAACAAAAGAGAAATTGTACGTCTAGTTTCTTAATTGAGTTAGGGACTCATGACTGTTTTTTTTTTAAGGAATCAAGTCAGATTTTCATTCATAACAATTGTTTAGGGGACCCTAACAAAGTATATTGCAAGCTAACACATACAAATGTAACAACTTCAAGTTGAAAAATGAATGGGTTAAAAGTCCTTCTACATTCCTTAGTTTTCAATTTTATACCGATTGTGTACTCGAGTTTTATTTGTCCCGATTATGCACATCAAGTTTCATTTTTGTACCAAACTTATACCTCGAGCTGCCCGGGTACTAACGTGACAAACAATAATGTGTTTTCATTTCGAAGATTGTGGCTCCTACCAAAAAAATTAACACGTGGTACGAATCATATTTTAATTTGTATCACATGGTTTCAGAAAATTCCCCACATTTTTTTTTGTCGAAACATATATTTCATTAATTATAAAATAAAATACACTTGGATAGATGTTAGAGTCATCAACTCTAGGACTCCAAGAAAATTACAAGTGCACAAGTAAAAAGAATACAACAAAATAAACATATAACAGAAACTAAGCAATCGAACAACACAAAGCAACAACTGATACCAATCTTTCGTGGAGTAAATCTGCAAGGACTTCGTAGATATGAGTGTGGCCCGAAAAGCCACGGGTTGTCGGGGGAGTAAGAAAGCGTTCTTCACAAAGAAGGGTCCTGTAGATGACAGGATACACAATCTATCCAACTTTTGGTAAGAAAAGTCGTTCCCATGTGCCGAACCCAACGGCACTCTTGAGTTAAAACTCACGGTTCTTACAGAAGGAAACCATCCAAAGAAGACAAATACAACGGTATGAAAGAAACAAGAGAGCTTCCACCCGTGTACTAAAACTTCACCATAATGCTTCGTCTCGCCTCCCATTCGAAGTAAAACACCAACAGGAGAACACGATTCTCCATCCGTGACTTGCTTACCGGGAAGCTTGACTTTGCCCATGAGAAGAACAAAAATCTCTCACAAGGAGAAACACTCTCACAAAAAGAATAACTTTTATTCCTATATAAGGGTACTAGATCTGTAACCATACTAAAAGAGAAGAGATATGAACTAAAGAAGTTGGGGGGTTTACCATGGATGGTGAAGAAACCATCCATGGCAACCCCCATCTTGATTTTTTAGGAAGAAAGACTAGAGAGAAGGAGGAGCCTCTCTCTCTTAAATTTGAAATTTGAAAACTTCTGAGAAAAATCCCCACATCACTATCTAGTGCCTAGGATATAATATTAGGATAGAAATATATCTTTTTTTTTTCTTTCTAGGGTTTTCTCTTTTCTCTCTTTTTCTTAGAGAAAATCCTAGGTCTACAACTTGGGGTTGTCGCTGACTTTGAGCCCGCACCAAAATTTCTTTCAACTAACTAGTTTTTTCTTTTTTGTTTTTAGTTTCGTTGGTTTACTCCCACTTTTTGTGGGTTTAGTCTCACTTTTTATGAGTTTGTTTCTGTTCTTTTGGAGTTTTCTCACCTCTTTTTGGTGTTTCAAATAAGACTATGAGAGCCAAAAGTCGTGGAGGAAGATTCAAATTGAAGAACGATTCTCTATCTACTATAGAAATTTACCAACAAAGGGATATTTATATTTAGTTTCGTTAGTGTACTCCTACTTTTTGTGAGTTTGTTTCTGTCCTTCTGGAGTTTTCTCATCCTTTTTTGGTGTTTCAAATAAGACTATGGGAGCCAAAAGTCGTGGAGGAAGATTCAATTTGAAGAACGATTTTTTATCTACTACAGAAATTTACCAACAAAGGGATATTTTCCCCCACAGGGATATTTATATTTAGTTTCATTGGTGTACTCTCACTTTTTGTGGGTTTAGTCTCACTTTTTGTGAGTTTGTTTCTGTCCTTCTAGAGTTTTCTCAACTTTTTTTGGTGTTTCAAATAAGACTATGGGAGCCAAAAGTCATGGAGGAAGATTCAATTTGAAGAACAATTCTCTATCTACTGTAGAAATTTACCAACAAAGGGATATTTTTCCCCACAGGTATGTCTTAACTTTACCTGTTAGCATGGTGGTTGTTGCACGGACCATACTAGATCTGATGCTCGCGAGAGTAGTGTGCATTTGTAAATCCTCAATTGAAGGAAATAATTCACGTTGTGTATTTTTATGTAGTAGGTTAAGGAGAATTCTTATGTTGAATTTTTCTTATACTTTTGCTATATTAGATCTTCAACTATGTAATTTCAGATTTTTAGATCTGCTTATATGAATGAAAAATGCTCTTTTTCTCAAAAAAAAAAATTATGATAGAAATGAAACTTAAAATACAGTTGAGAGTATGCATGTAGGGGAAGATAAGATCTAACATGGTATGCAGCGATTGAGACTTCATATTAAGGGGATGGCGCATACAGCGCATGTGTTACTCTCAACTTGCCATTTAGGTTTTTATCGCTTCAACATCACTAGCAGTTGCGCCCACAATCGGTAACCAACCAATCTTTCCTTTGCAATTAACCCATTATAATCTAGGATATTTTCATCTTCATCTCTTTGGATCTTTCACAATTGTATGCCGGTCTTGCTTTGGGTGGGATTTTGCACTGAGTGGGATTGTTTCCAAAGTTGCATAAGTGATTTTAGCAATAATCAGGTCTCCTGGTTCAGTTTTAGTACAATTGTAGCACCGGTGTGGTCACTGGTTTTTAGGTGCCTGGATTTGCCATGGCGGGCTCTTCATCTCGTCGAATAATAGACCTTAGAGGTGGAAGCGCAGATATGGAGCCACCACGCCTGAAGAAAGCTTAGGAGCCATTATGGCTCGAACTTACGTGGTGGGTAAAGTGCTGGGTGAAAGAAGGCCTCATCTCAGCCAAATCCGGAGCCAAATGCAAAGTGTATGGTACATCAAGGGGGACTTGCGTATCATACCTAAGATGAACAACATCTTTTTGATAGGTTTCGAGTTGGAAAAGGACAAGAAGAAGGTGCTTAAGGGTTCCCCGTGGCACATCTCTAATATGCACTTTTGCCTCAAGGGATGGTTCCCGGATATGATCCTTAGCCAGGTAAGCTTTAGACAAGTGTTATTTTGGGTCCAATTACATGATATTCCTCCTACCTTGTTGTCTCATGACCGTGTTTGAAAATTGGAGCTGTATTCCCAATGTTTCACTTTTATGATGTGGAAGAATCACGCACCCAACCAGCCGGTGCATGAAGCCCAGGACCCGCTGGATAGTTATGGGCCTTGGATGTAGGCAAAGGAGGTGCTCGGGAAACATTGCCCTACTAGGAAGCAGATACCAATGGAAGAGGTAGAGGAGAGAATGGAGAGGGACTCCCAACAGGATCGGGGAATGCATAGACGGAGCCCTTGGATTTTAAGGGGGTAGGTGCTACAGTGCCCTCAAAGAAACGTAAAGTACTCGAAGAGGAGGTTATCATATCCCCAATTCAAGAATCTGCCCGGAGGACACACACCGGGACTATGAATGCAGTGGCAGAGTTGATAACGGACTTACACGACGCATCCCCTATCCATGCTTCTGCTTCTAAACCCAGCTGGAAGAGATTGGCCAGGAAAGCAAAGATCAACTATCAACCCACAACGGTGGACCTGGTTCAAGCATGCGAGGCTATGGAGGATGTGTGGGATCAAAGTATGATACCAACATTGCTGTAAATGAAGGAAGCTGGGGATTTGATGTGGCAGTCCCCTGCAGCTGGTAACTAGGTAGTGGTGATATAGTCGGATACGAGGAGGAAGGAAGGGTATCATGGCTTTTTTGTTGCTTTCTTAACGAGAAACAAAGTTCCTCAATGTGTTTGAGCACATTATTGTTTCGAAATTTTGCTATCTACTCTATGTTTTCCTCGTGAACAAATTACTTTACTTTGTTTATGGGCTGCAATCTCAGGTGATCATACAGGGAGGATACTATGGGCGCTATGGCAGCTGCCCGATCCAAGACCTGGGTTTTCTAGAACGGAATTGGAGCATCCTTTCTTTTCCTATATTTTCTGGGATATTCAAAGTGCGTCGCACTAAAGTGGTCATTCTACCTGATAGATGCCCCCCACTCAAAGAAATCATGCACGCAAGAATGGTTCGTTTGTCCCTTTGGATGCTCCAGGTCATCGGCAGCTCTGGATAACGTGGACTTTGGTCGGGGAGTCTAATTGCGCAAGTAATCTTTTCGCTTTCCCTTGTTTGGTTTTATATTTTTGTTGTGTGAGCGTGTTTAGAGGAACAGGCGAGGGAGTAGGTGATTGAATTGCATTTGCTAGCTACAATTCAAGACCTACTTACTACACCTGCTTTTGGCTTGTTTTATGTTTTGATCTTGTTGTTGTAAGGATGAAAGATCAGGGGAATGGTTGCAGGGGTTTGGGTGGGAAGGATTTGGTGAATCCTCCCCTCAAGGCATCCCTGATTTATTATAATTCCATTCCTGCTCAAACTTGCAGTTTATTTGTAGTTTTATGTGTTTAATTGGGTTTATACCTAACCTGGTGGATGTATTATGTTGCTACTATTATCTTTTATGAGAGCTGTGTGTTTTTTCTAGCAAAAAAAAAAAAAGATACAATTGAGACAAGTGAAACTCAGAATAGACACACGAGCAAATAGAAAACTCAGGATAGATAAAAGGACTTTTAGCTTACACCACAATTGCATTTCAAACGTCAAGTTAGATACTTATAATCGTTAGATACTTATATTGATTAGACAAACCACAAAATCATAATTTCAAATCTGATCAAATGTCAAGCAACACAACGTGTAGAGACACATGACAACGAGTAAAGAGAATAAAGTGTCTTCAGATCAAAAAAAAAATCAGATCAAAAAGAGAATAAAGTGTTTGCACCCTTATGAGCTACCATTGGCTTAATATACTTCAACTGTAGCGAGTATTTTTCCTAATGGAATGCAGAACTCCAGCTGCTATCAAAACATTGAAGTACCACAGTTAAGTTCACTTAACTGAAACAATAACCGGAGGAGTATATGAGAGCGAGTTCAATTATAATTGCCAAGCAAGCTCATTAAATTAGAGCATGGGAAGTTATTGTTATATTCCTTAAAGTACGATATTTCAGTTTCGCAAGAGATTCTACAATTAGTAAAGATTGAACTCAAATTCTTGTTCACCAAACACAAAAAAAGAAAAAGTAATGATTGAACGGGAAATAGAAGTTCATTCTCTGAGACATGAGTAGAGTTTATATAAGAAATGATTGTATAGATATTAATGTGGGGTTGGTAAAGTGATAAGCAATTGAGTTCCATTTAAACGAGGTCTCAGGTTCGAATACTCTTGTATCCAGATGGGAAATAAAAAAAAAATAATTCTATATAGAGAGATATAGTGGAGCCCCTGTTGACATTAACTAAACTTGGAAAGTCCCCATCTGAAAATTTATCGTTATATAGCAACCAATGAGTGGTTATTAAATTTTAATTTACAAAAACACGTAGCACACCGTTTCCTCTTTTAATCAAAGGTTTGAATCTTTTTAACTATTTTTTTATTAAATTTAAAGTACCAGAAATGGTTAAGAGTTAAGACCTCATTTTTATTTTTCTTTTCGCATGGTTGATCAAATTTAGAGAGTCGGTTGAGATATAGCTAGTTCAAGTGAATTAAAGAGAATGTAACAAATTCAGGATGATTGGTACTATCCTGAATTATCCAAATTAAAATTTGGGCAATTTGAAATTCAGGATATTGGAATTTAAAATTATGTATGGAATTTAGAATTATGTATTTCAGGATCTCCAAATGGATACCGGAAATTACATATTCTAATCCAAATCCACGAATGTTACCCCTAATTGGGACCAAACTTGTTAAAGGGAAAATAATCATTATGCCAATTTTTTTAGAATACGTTGGGTTAGTCACCATATATTCATCCATATTTCAAAGTTTAATCTTCAATACATAGACGGCAATTTTTCGCTATAACAATCCAGAAAACTACAATTGGTGGTGGGTCAACCATTATTACATTCCATAAAGACACCTACAAGCACTTTGATGCACTCCCTTCTAATCAAACCAAAGGAGGAGGAACCACAAAACCTGCAACGAATGCATTGTTCATGTATTAGTACAAAGTTAGGCTATAATATCATGTTTATCAGGCAAGGCAAGGACACACAAATAAGAAGAGAAGCCAAGGTAGGACACAAAAAGGAGAAACCATGCATGTATATATATATAGCTAATTAAAGTTCAAAATTAACTTACTTCCACACTTCATTCCAGGTTGCAGGGTAAGGCCACAGGTTCTAGCAACGTAGACCACTTTCTCCATGCTAACCATTTTTTGTACTTCGGGGGTAACATACTTACAGACGCAGGGAATATCGAGGCCTGTTATCACATGACAACAAGCTTGGTCGGGATTTTCTTTTGGGCCGTCGACTTTAACATACCTAGCACAGTGGAGGACAAGGTCAGGAACATTAGTCCCGCACTGGGCGGAGACCATGTGATTATCACCCAGACCCAAGGTTAATGTTCCAACAACAACCAGCATTGCCAGACTCAGGAAATGGCTGCTGCCAATGATAGCCATGTCTCTCTCTTGATTTTTTTTTTTTTTAAGGATCTCTCTTGATTTTCTAATAAGCGAATTGGATGGTGATACTTATTGATGAATGGCTTGATAGCAGCTCCATATAAAGGGTCTGAAAGCAATATTTTTTGGTTTACTTTCGGTTTTTGGGGATTCCCTTTTCTATTTATGTAAGGAAAGCGATAAATGGGGTGGGAAATGGTGAGGGATTATGACACTTTACTTTTGGATTATGATGATCAATTAAGAATGGGAATATTGGATTCTTGTTGCGGGGAGAACAGCTGTACAATTTGAGCTGTGTCACCCAGTATTAGTATATGTGGGATTTGGATTCTCTCCTGTACAGTATTCAACAGGAGAGATCCTGTTAAATAAATACCGTTGATTTGTTTAATTAATGGCCCTAAAATATGTAAGGTAAGAAAAACTAAAAAAATTAAATAAGGTAAAAATAAATTCTCACCAATGATTTTGAAAATCATGGCCACGATTCAACCAACAGGACATAATTTTACAGGAGAGGATCTCAATCCGTATAGGTGAGCAATCTCTTTATAGATTGCTTGCGTTAATAAATTTTTTTGATATACGTTACTAAAATAACGTTTTGATTCATATACGTTACTGTGTTCTGTTTTTTAAAAGAGAAAGTGTGAAGTGTCAAAATTTTAGTGGAGCTTTAGCACACCCATCCTCTGCTAGACACGTTTAGAAAGAAAATTAAACCTAGAACCTACCACTAACAGTGTCCAGTAGGGGGTGAGCACCCATCCAACAATTCAAATCGAATTCCGAATCCAAATAATATTTAATTTAGAGTTTCAAATTGTCTAAATAAGCATTAAAATTTTTTACGGACAATCCTGAATTACAAGTTAGGTTTGGACTGGTCAGGAATTCTAAAAAATTTTGGAATTCCGAATTTTTTTATCAAAACGGCGTCGTTGTAACTTACAACTATGACTTTCTAAACTTTGCAACTAAATTCTATATTTTAAATTTGGCACTTTATTATTAGTTTGCACTGGTTAAATCATTTGAAGATAAAATTAGAAAATAAATAGTTTAAAAATTTTTAAAATTATGTAATTTTTAGATTATATAATTTTGTATGTGGCTTAAAGAAAATGTAACAAATTGGGGATGATTGGAACTATCCCAAATTATCTAAATTAAAATTCAGGATTGGAATTCAGGATATTTTTGGTATGGAATTCAATACTCGCAGGGGTTTTGATAATTTTGGAATCCCGAATTTTTTTATCAAAGCGGCGTCGTTTTTAACTTACAACTTTGAGGATATGACTTTCTAAATTTGCAACTAAATTCTTTATTTTAAATTTTACACTTTATTATTAGTTTGTACTTGTTAAATCATTTGAAGATAAAATTAAAAAATAAATAGTTTAAAATTTTTTAAAATTATGTAATTTTTAGATTATGTAATTTTGGAAAATTTTTAGATTATATAATTTTGTATGTGGATTAAAGAAAATGTAATAAATTGGGGATGATTGGAACTATCCCAAATTATCTAAATTAAAATTCAGGATTGGAATTCAGGATATTTTTGGTATGGAATTCAAAACGGGCAGGGGTTTTGATAATTTTGGAATCCCGAATCCCATACCAAAAGTTACGGGTCAATCATATTTTTGATCCTTGTGTTTATCGCTTTAAGCATTTTTCATCCTTGTGTTACAAAATGGACATTTTTCATCCCTGTGTTGATTTTTCGGGACATTTTTTATTTTTTCCCGGTTTTCCGAAAAGAAAATGCTGACATGTCAATTAAAAACATGACACATCAGCTATGTAGGCCCAAATTTAACTTGAAAACACCAAACCCAAAATCCGTAGACAAAAACGGGTTGGGTGGTGTGATTTGAGTTGCGTGTTTTCAGTTTAATATGGGCCTACATAGCTGACGTGTCAATTTTAAAATTGACATGTCAGCATTTTATTTCCAGAAAATCGGAGAAAAATGAAAAATATCCCGGAAAATCAACACATGGATGAAAAATGACCAAATCGATAAACACAAGGATAAAAAATATGATTGACCCCAAAAGTTACATATTCCGATCCAAATTCTAATGCTCACACCAGGTTTGCTAAACCAACGGAAAAATAACGAAGCAAGTAATCAAGGAGGGCTAGATACTTAGCTCGTGCGTCTTTAGGGTTTTCTCTTCTCTCTCTCCCTTTTAAAGAAACCCCTAGATCTACAGATTGGGGTTGCCGCCGACTTTCTTTCCGGCGGTGAGCCCCCCTACCAAAATTCCTTTCAACTAGTTTTTTTCAATTCTGTTTTAGTTGTGTTGGTTTACACCCACTTTTTGTGGATTTAATCCTACTTCCTATATGACACCCCGGGGTCTATGAGGTCGGGAAGTGTATGCCGGTGCCGGAATGAGCATGGAAAAGGAGCTGTTTTCAGCAAGCTTTAGACGGAGTGGCACATGAATGAACCAAATCCACACCGGAATAGGAGAGATCCTGAGACTGTGTAGGGATGGGGCTACATAGTTGGGGCAATTTCGTAATTATACAGGTGTGGGACTGTATAGTTAAGAATAGCTCAACTGAAGTGATTTCGAGGTTGTACAGGTATGGGACTGTATAATCGAGAATAGCTTAAACGGTTTGAAGGGTACTAACTATATCAACAGGGTGCACCTACCTTTTCGGTGCTCATTCCAGAAAAACTCAAAAGTTAAACGTGCTTGACTTGGAGCAATTCTAGGATGGGCGACCTCCTGGGAAGTTTTCCCCGGAAACATGCGAGTGAGGACAAAGCATGTTGGTAGGGTCCTGTGTTGGTTTGCAGTGACAGTCGACAAGCCGGGACGTTACATCTTGTCGGTTTATTTCTCTCTGTTATAAGTTTTTCTCACCTATTTTTGGGCGTTTCAAATAAATTATGGGAGCCAAAAGCCATGGAGGAAGATTCAACTTGCACAACTATTCTTTATCTACCGCAGAATTTACCAACAAAGAGATATTTCACCCCACAAGTTGTGAAAACCCCAAATTTGACCTACTGATATTTCATTCTATTGAATTATAAATTTATTTTTGTCTGTAGATAGATGAGATGATTTGATCCTAGGATGAAATGTGTTTATAATTTAATTTGTTAAATTATTAATATTTTTATTATTTTTAGGATTTTTTGTGTATTTAACTCGGGATTATTGAGATGATTTAATTCTAAGTTTAAGTATATTTAAATTCTGGATTTTATGAAAATATGGGTATTTTATTGTTTTAGGCTTTTATTTTATTTTTGGGCCCATTTAAGATGATTTTGAGTTATAAAATAAATTGGAGCCTGGACCAATGAAATATGAATCCTCCAGCAACTTAAGCCAATTAAAAACACAGAATTTAGCAGCCTATTAACCCTAATTTTTGTCAAAATTCGGAATTAATTGTCTTCCTTTTGTGTTTTTATGCATATGGAGTGGAGTGGGGAGAAAGTATGGAAAAATAGGAAAAGGGTAGGGGTAGGCTATAAGTTAGGAGGTTTTCTGGAGCTTAAAACAGGTAAAAACCAATTAGGAAGGGTGTGGGAATCAAGTTGGACCAGAATAATGAGGATCAAAACCGAAAAGTAAAGAACAAATATGGAAATAGGTGCCGGCAGACATGACCGCCCGCCATTCGGGAGATGACCGCCAGCACCTGGCAATCGTCGCGAGAGGACAGCCGGCGCCTGGCGGACATCGCTCTCTGTTTTGGCAGTTTTTCAGATTTTTCCTGTTCTTTTGATTCTAGGTATATACCGTTGGATCTAGGGATCCAATTCCAACCCTTAGATCAACACCACATCCAGACCTCCTGAACACTATAAATAGGACCCTCCATTCACCCTCATGGACACACAATTTCTCTCTTCCCCCTCTATACACACATAAGCTTAGATGCTTGGGATAATTCCCTAATTCTAAGCTTAGGAACCCTTTTAAGGGTTAAAATTCTGGAGGAGTTTCATGGAGAGGAGTAGCAAGAAGGCTGTAGCAAGAGGAGAGCAAGAGAAGAAGAGGAAGGAGGCGGATCAAAGCAAATCGGTAGGGGAAAGCTTAAACCCGAGTAGAGGATTCCTGTGCAGGCAGTCCCGAAAGAATCACCATATTTGAAGCTGTAGACATCGGTTTGTTGCGTTCTTGGAGTCCCTGGAAAGCTGAGAAAGATCTACAACTTTTCTGTTGACACAGACACCAGTTCGACTTCTTTCCATGTTGAATTTTCCATTGAAGTTTAGCCAAAATTCTGCTTAGGAGTGGTAAGCAAATAGGAGCAAGAGGAGGGCTTCAAGAGGTAAATCGTTCTAATTTTTTTGATTGATTGCTACTATTACAAATTGCTGATACTGATGATGTGATAATTATGTGATGCATGTTGAGAACTACGTGAGCTTTGAACCCATTATCAGGGAGTACGTAGGCAGTTTCTAGTGGTGGAAATGCAAGCTCAATCTTTAATTATTTTTTGTTTTTTCTTTGTTTTGTTTCTATTATTTGTTTTGTTCTGCATGGAATGTGTAGATCTTTAATTTCACATGATCTCGCCCCAACATGGATGGGTGCCTAACAACTTCCCATCCATAACAAACTCCCGGGTCCACATTTTTGGTTCGCTTATCGGTTACCTTAAGGAGTCATTGGTTGCCTAAGAAAGATTTTTCCCAAATTTTGCCCTATAATAAAGTTCGGGTGGCGACTCCAAAGATGTGGATGATGGTTAAGAAGAAGGTGGTAACAATGCGCAGCACTAAGCACTAACCTTTGGCACTACCAACCTCGTTGCACAGGCAGGTTGCGTAGAACCTGAATTGAGGACGATAGAAAAAAAAACTCACAAAAACTCACAAGAACACCAATCGGAATAGAGAGAATGCACTCTCAGAACACTCAGAGAGAAATGCTTGAATGCTAGAGAGAAAAGCTAGAAAGCTTGGGATGTATTTTCCATTAGAAAGCAGGGCCCTTATATAGGCTACAAAATTAACTACTTAAGCTAGAAACTAGGAAACTAACAACATCCTGTAGACTTAAAAAGTAGATAAAGATAACTAAGACCTAATCCAGATAATTAAGTTCTAATCTAGATAGATAACTAGAAAAGATAACTAAGAAGGATAATTAAGATCTAATCTAGATAAGTAAGTGAAAAACTAATCCACCCAATTTTCACTAGATTAGGTAATAATCAAAACCTATCTAATTGGTGTTGGATATTTGACACTCCCCCTCAACACCAACTCCCGCTCTTTCCACCATGTCGAGCTGACGACGAAAGCATTCAAACTTGTTGCCTTGAACTTCAGTCTTCACCTGCCTTAGCTCCATTTCTTCTTCAAGGACTTTTTCCCTAATAAAGTGATAATGAACCTCCACGTGTTTAGTTGTTGCATGCAACATGGGATTCTCAGCCAAATGTATTGCTGACTGATTATCACAATACAAAGGAACTGCATACTCAATCGACTGAAGCAAATCCTTCAACATCTACACAAGCCAAGTGCTCTCTTGAGCTGCTATTGCTGCAGCTTGATATTCCACTTTTGTTGTGGATAAAGACACTATTGGTTGTCTTTCACTGCACCAGGAAACTGCTCCAGACCTGAGTCTAAAAATATACCCAGTAGTTGAACCTCGGGTATCATGATCACTTGTATAGTCAGTATCATAGTAGCGAACTAATCTGCAGTCTTCACCTCTCTTGTACAGAACTCCATTGTAAAGTATATCCTTGACATATCTCAAGATTCTTCTAACTGCTTCCAAATGAGGCTTCTTTGGGTTTTGCATGTACCGGCTCATCACACCGACCGCATAGGAGATGTCTGGTTTTGTTTGAGCCAGATATATCAAACTACCCATCAATTGACGATACATCGTTGCATCTTCCAAATCTTTTCCTTCATGAGCACACAACTTAGTATTCAGCTCCATATACGTCGATATTGGTTTGCAAACATGCATTTTAAATTTCTTCAGCAAATCTTTGTAGTTTTTTTGCTGATGAACAAAGAAACTTTCTTGTGTACGGTCAATCTCAAGACCAAGAAAGTGCTTAAGTAGTCCAAGCTCTTTCATCTGGAAGCGAACTGACAAATTCTGCTTTGTTTGGAGAATTTCCTCTTCATTATCTCCTGTGAGGATTAAATCATCCACATAGACCAGCACTATAGCTAACTTCCCTTTGCTAGGTTTAACAAACAAGTTAGAGTCTGCAGTTATCACAACATAACCACCATAGACTAAAAACTCAGCAATTTTGCCAGACCAGGCCCGTGGTGCTTGTTTTAGTCCATAGAGAGCCTTCCGGAGTTTACATACATGCTCGGGATGATCTTGACTCTCGAAACCTTTTGGTTGATGCATATAGATCTCTCGATCCAGCTCCCCATGCCAAAATCCATTCTTCACGTCAATCTGCCATAGGTTCCAGTTCTTACGAGCTACAAGTGCTAGTAGAACTTGCACAGTTGTAAGCTTTGCGACTGGACTGAACGTTTCATCGTAGACTATTCCATACTGTTGAGAGAATCCTCGAGCTATCAAACGAGCCTTATATCTCTCAATCAACCCATCTGTGCGACGTTTTATCTTGTAAACTCATTTTCAAGAGATAGGCTTTACTCCTCTTGGCAATGGCACAAGCTCCCAAGTTTGGTTATGATCCAATACTGCAAGCTCCTCTTCCATAGCCTTAATCCACCTTGAGCTCAAAGATGCTTCTTCAAAACTTTTAGGTTCTTTCACATCTTCTACAACAGCAGCATTGGCATACTTGGGATTCAGCTTCTTAGGTCTTACCGATCTTCTCGGCTGAGCTAGCGGTTCAGCTGCAACCAACTCGCCTTCTTCACTTGACTCACTATCTCCATTTGGCTCACCTTTTTCATGCTCAGCTGCACTCAGCTCGCCTCTTCCACTCGGCTCGCTATCTCTACTTGGCTCACCTTCTTCATGCGGCCTAAATTTTTCATTTGGCCTTTGGTGCACACCTATTCGCCAAAGACTTTGAGCTACAGCTACACCATCTCCTCCTTCTTCCAAAACTTCAGCTTCTCCTAAACTTAGCTGAACTAGAGAAGACTCCACTGTCTCTTCCAGATTATCTGAATCTGCCAGTGCTTTCTTGTCTGAGGACCACCATACAGATGCCTCATCAAACACTACACCATCTTCATAATTTGAACAACCTGAATCAACAGTCCAATTGTTCTCATAATCGACTTGATTATGTGTTGTTGCGTAAATGCAAACTCTTCGACTTCTATAGCAAACAATGCTTCAGCACCCCATTCTTCTTCATCTTTGAATGTGGCAGCTTTGCTCTCCATGGCTTTCTTCTTAGACCAACAGTCTTTCTCCATGTGTCCCTTCTTGTTACAGTTGTAACACTTCCCTTCGAACCTCCTTCTATTGAATGGTTCTTCGAGCCTCCTTCACAAGTGCTTGTCTCACCATACTGACTTTTAAACTTGTCACCATTCTTCTTGGATCCACCACCTTCATGCTGTTTGGAATTTCACTTGCTCTTCTTTGCATAGAGTGCCTCTTCTTCATTCTTCAACGAGACTCCTCCATTTTGCTTAGCTAAGTCTTCTTGACCGGCTAGCAAATTCTCAAATTCCTCAAGTGATGGTTGTTATGGCCAACCTTGTACAGTAGCAATAAAGCTTCTAAATTCCGGCCTTAAACCATGGATAAGAATTCTCTTCATCCTAGAATGGCCGATAGATGCTTCTAGATCCAACTCTGAAATCTCACGGCACAAGAACTTCACTTTGTGAAAGTATTATGCTATTGTCATGTTGCCTTGTGTCACCGACAACAACTCGTTCCCTAAAATTTGAAGCTTCGTATCATTCTTTTTAGAGAATCGAGTGACAAGTGTATTCCAAAATTCTTTTAGAGTTTCAGCTTTCTGTATGCATTGCAGCATTTCCTTTCCTATTGTTGTCTTCAAAGCGAACATTGCCTTGCACACTTTAATCTTCCACTTTCACAACTCTCCGTTTGTATCTGCCGGTTGTACTACCTCGATACCATTGACCACTTCCCACAGATCTTGTCCTTGCAAGTAGTACATCATGTAGGTTGACCACATACTATAGTTGTTGTGTTGAGCTTCTCTATTTCGCCGATAACTTGAAGTTCGGTCATTGTATCAACAGAAGATTCTCACAAAACACCTCTACGTGACTTCTCGAAGAAAGAACTGCTCCGCTACTAGATTGTTGAACAATGTTCCGCTATCACGACATGAACAATGCTCCGCTACCAGGTTGTTGAACAATGCGCAGCACTAAGCACTAACCTTTGACACTACCAAACTTGTTGCACAGGCAGATTGTGCCGAGACTGAGCAAGACTCACTTGCACAGGCAGGTTGCATAGAACCTGAATTGAGGAAGATAGAAAAAACTCAAAAACTCACAAGACAACCAATTGGAATATAGAGAATACACTCTCAGAACACTCAGAGAGAAATGCTTGAATGCTAGAGAGAAAAGGTAGAAAGCTTGGGATGCATTTTCCATTAGAAAGCAAGGCCCTTATATAGGCTACAAAATTAACTACTTAAGCTAGAAACTAGGAAACTAACAACATCCTGTAGACTTAAAAAGTAGATAAAGATAACTAAGACCTAATCTAGATAATTAAATTCTAATCTAGATAGATAACTAGAAAAGATAACTAAGAAGGATAATTAAGATCTCTAGATAATTAAGTGAAAAACTAATCCACCCAATTTTCACTAGATTAGGTAACAATCAAAATCTATCCAATTGGTGTTGGATATTTAACAAGTAAGCCCAATGAATTTTGGGTCGGGTACTCACAGTTGGCGACTCGGCTAGGGACATAGAGGGTTTAAGAGATTATGTGCAATCACTGATTAATTTATGCCATTTGTTTGTCATGTGCGTGTCTTGCATTCATGGATTATGTTATGAAGCCTCTACCATAAGATGGTGAGGGGATCCTGGTCCGGTACATACCGTCCTACGGGGTTATCAGCCAGAGTGAACTCATTTCTCGCCGCTTAGCTATGATAGGGGTTAATAAGCCAGCGACCTCACACGACATCCTATGTAACATGTGAGTAGGCCAAGCTATCCCTTAGTGACGGTTCTTTAGACCCCAACGAGCTGCATATCCCAAGCATCACATGCATGATACACCAATATGTGGTACCTGCACATGAATGTTTGTTTTGAATTCAAGGACGTGTGAATAGAGTGCCTCTTTCGATTTAATAAAAACAAAAAAAAATAAAGAAACACAAAAAAAAATAAAAAGGGAAGAGTTTGTGAACAATGAGAGGAAGAACTCATAGGTACCCGGGGCCCTCACACTTGCTTTTTGGATATTAGGCCAACATGACTAAGGATGGAACGGACAATCTGACCAAGATTAGGAAGAAGCACACCATGCCAAAGGAACAGAAGACAGAAGAGATGCTAAAGGAAGTGGAACCCCTCAGGAGCATCGAGAACAAGGAAAATAAAGATGCGAAGATAGAGAGTGAGCATACAGAATGGGATGCATTCAATGTCAAACAACCATGTACTAATTGGGAGTAGAGTAAACAACCTGCCGTTCTCCCAACATTCGATGTCAAAGAAGAAATGGGGCCATGTATTACTCATGAATTGACAGAGTCTGAATCAGTTAGTGAAGACGAGCTCCAATCAGAGGGGTCGAATGATAATCCTCTGGATTTTAACCTGTCGTCCTCACACACCTTTGAGAATGATGATGTTTTCCTATCACATTATAATAAGATAAGGCACTCTTTTTGCTACCTGGATGTTTTTTTGTGATAATACTTCTTTCATGCATGATGAGTGTGAATGTAATGAGATAAACGAACTCCCCGAATCCATCAAAATCAATCTGGGAACTAATGAATAGTCCAAAGATCACCAACATTGGCACAGTCCTAGAAGATTCGATATGGGAAGAGCTTACGGCCTTAATCAAGGAATTCATGGATGTGTTCGCTTGGTCACATGAAAACATGCCTGGAATTGACCCAGCCATCACGTAGCACTGAATTCCCTTCTTTCCAGAAGCTAAACCCGTGAAATAGAAGGCACGTTGACTCCAACCTCAATAGGCACTGAAGGTGAAGGAAGAAGTGGAGAAGCAAATCCAGGCCGGATTTCCAAAAGTAGTTGAGTACTCGGAGTGATTGGCCAATATCGTGCCAGTTCTAAAGAAGTACGGGAAGGTGAGGATCCGCATTGATTATCGAGACTTGAATAAGGCTTGCCCTAATGATGAATTTCCATTCCCGCATATTGACTTATTGGTAGATGCCACAGCTGGACACGCACTGTTATCATTCATGGATGGATTTTCAGGATACAATCAAGTGAAGATGGCACCAGAAGACAAACATAAAACGTCTTTCTGTACTAAATAGGCAACATTTTGTTACAAAGTGATGCCCTTTGGATTAATCAACGCTGGAGCTACATACCAAAGAATGGCCACCACGCTCCTACATGACATGATGCACAAGGAAGTCGAGGTGTCGATGATATGATAGTCAAGTCGGAAACACGGGAGTCCCATGTGAATAATTTGAGGAGATTCTTTGAAAAGTGCCGGGAATTTGCAATGAGAATAAATCCACAAAAAAGCGTCTTTGGCGTTCAAGCTGGTAAGCTGTTGGATTTTATAGTAAGTGAACGGGGGGATAGAGGTGGATCCTTCTAAGATCAAAGAAATATAGGATATGCTTGTCCCGAAGAATGAGAAGAAGATCCAGGACTTCCTCGGATGGGTTCAATACATCAGCCATTTCATTTCTCAGTTATCTAGCGTTTACGCCCCCATACACCGGCTGCTCAAGAAAGGGGCGCCCACTAACTGGAACAACGAATGCCATGAGGCCTTTGGCCGAATCAAGGAGTACTTATCTAAACCGTCTGTCCTTCAACCTCCGAGTCCAGGAGAACCACTATTGCTTTACCTAACTATCACCGAAGAAGCCATGGGCGCAATATTGGCCCAATATCTACCTGATTCCCTAATTGAAGCAGCCATCTACTACTTGAGCAAGAAGTTCAATGGATATGAATTAAACTATACCATGGTGGAGAAAACTTGCGTAGCCCTAACTTGAGCCTATCAAAATTTGATACATTATTTCATATCCTTTGAAGTGTTGCTCGCTCTAGAATGGATCCAATTAAGTACTTGATGGAGAAGCTAGTGCCAAGTAGTTGTACGGCCCGATGGGTGGCATTTTATCACAATTCAATGTCCAATTTGTATCGCAAAAGGCCATCAAAGGCGAAGCTATAGCCGACTTCCTAGCGTCTCAACCAAGGGAGAATGATGAGAGATCTAAACCGCAGTTTTTGGACAAAGGTGTAAAAAATATAGAGGTACCAACTTGGGAAATGTAATTTGATGGGGCAGCCAATGCCAGTGGCTTCGGAACCGGAATCGTCCTCATATCTTTTGAAAGAGTGACTTATCCCATTTCATGCAAATTGGAGTTTGAAGCAACCATCAACATGGCCAAGTATGAAGCATTTATTATCGTTCTTAAAACTGCACTGAATATGGGAATAAAGCAGATGAAGGTGCACGAAGATTCAGTTTTGGTAATATTCCAAGTTAAAGGGCAGTGGAAGATCAAGGAAGAAAATTTGGCACCATATCATGACTACTTACAAGAGCTAGCATCTAAGTTTGAGGCAGTCGATCTTTAATACATACCAAGAAGGGAGAACCAGTTCGCCAGCCCTAGCCACGTTATCCTCAATGATGGGAATGCCAAGCAATGCCATTATCTTACCATTAATGGTGCGGAAAAGTGATAGGCCTTCGTTGAAGTATAAGAAAAATCTAACATGAGAATTCTTCTTAATCTACTACATGGAGATGTGCAACGAGATTCAATTGAGACTCCCATGGAAAATCTTCTTACATAGAGATACACAACGAGAATTTTTCTTAATCTACTACATAGGGATACACAACGATATGAATCTCATGAGAGTAGTGTGTTTTTGTAAATCCTCTACATGAAAAATTATTCTCTATACAGTAGATTAAGAAGAATTCTCATGTTAGATTTTTCTTATGCTTTTGTAGATTTAGAAAAGTACATAGTGACGCTTCTTTTTTTGTTAAAAAAAAAAACCTCAAATCAATTCCAACAGAATGCTATAACTATCCTCTTGCAGCCATGTTTTTTAGAATAATTTGTTCCGAGCATGGTATGGTACCCATCTAATATGGTTCTACAAGGCAGTATTTGGAACGTGGGACTTGGACCAAGTCCACGCAGACTTGGGCGGACCTGGACTCGAGTCCACGTTTGGCGAACAAAAATGGTGCGAGTCCATGTGGACTATCATGGACTAGGGGACTCGATCCTGGACTCGAGGCCCCTTGAAAAGGTGTGGCCTCAGAGTCCAGGCGCAATGGACTCAAGATTTAGGACAAAATTAGCCCTATTCTTTTGGTGGTATTCCAAAAAAACCAAGGGTTATAAAGCCCCTCTTTCCACCACATCCAATCTTCTCTCTCTCCTTTTCTCTTCCCATTCTTTTTTCTTCCTTTCTTTTTTTCTTCTCCTGTTATCAAANCCCCCCCCCCCCCCCTTTTCTTTTCATCCTTCTTCTTCCTTCTGTTTCTTCACCATAATCTCACCATTAAACCAGTTATTTCTAACACGTTATCAGCACGATAATGTCTCTACCCGAGCATATCTCCTCCCTCTCCCTCGCCGACCTCCACATATGTATGCTTCTCCCTCCGCCTCGGCTCTGGCGACATCATGTGATGGGTGGTCGTCATTTGCAGGGAACCCCTTGAGATCAAAATACCTTGGCTCTATTACAGTCAAAGCCGACAGCTTTCCCTCCCTTGCATCCCTCTTGAACTTCAAGTCGTATTGGTGGAACTTGAAGACGTACTTGAGCTTCATCATGTTCCTGTAGAATAGAGTAGTGGGTTTGGAGACATGGAGAGTGCTTGTTCTAGAAAGCCAGTCATGGAAGGGAAGGGACTGCCACCAAAAACATGCTTCTCCACATCTTCAAAGGAGTGACCAGGATCTGAATCCACAAACTCTGCGTCGTCCGTGAAGCAAATGGATTCTTGCCTTGACGCCGCCGTGGTGTTTGTGGATACAGGGGTTGCATTATTCTCTCGTGACTCCATTGATTTCCGGGTTAATGGTCTTCTTCATCTACCCAACATGTGATCGAAAGATCTGTTCTCCATCACCAAAACCACAATGGTCTTGATGGGGCTCTGTTATTGAGCTTTAGAGGCACATGATAGTGTGAGGAGGAGGAGAATCAGTAAGAAAATGGAAGAGATTGAAGGTGGTTTGATTCTGAATCCTCTCATGGTATGTGCATTTTAGTAGAGTTTGTGTAAGTGTGCTAACATGCGCTGATTTTTTTTTTTAGTGGTTAGTGCTGGGCCCATAATTATAATAATTTGGTAGGTTAGGGTAAGTACTAATGTATGCTTTTCCGTGATTTGTGTATGGTTTGTGAATGATTGTATCATTCTTTGTCTTCTGGTCTATTAGGTATAGGGCATATTAGATATGGGTTGTGTTTTCTGATAAAGTACGCCTATGCGTTGTCAATTCATATCTTAAGGATGACTAACATCAGCACATGGCTATATTATCAAGCTGGGCACCACGTTATCAAGTTGTTTCCATGGTAATCAACCTTTAAATTAATTAACTTTGGTGATTAACTAACTGAGTAGCTAGGTTTATTTTTCCATCTAATCTTGTCACTAGACAATTCCTATTCCGAAGTCAATGTCCATGGGTTGGGTCCTGCCAATTATTGTTTAGTTATGTTTTTATTTATATTGGGCTATTAAAAGGGCCAATTTCACTTAAATTTCTCGCTTTCAATTTTACTTATGTTTTATTTGGGCTCGTACTAGGCCCATCACTTTTAATTTTCTGTCATTTATTTTAATTAGGTTAATTAACAAAAGTTCCCTGTTTATTTATTTTAATTAAGTCTTTATTTATTTAATTATATTACTTGAATTTGAGGCCTTTAAAATTTTCGGAAGAAATTTATCATGAGCATTAAATGTTGAAATACATTTAAATAATAATAGTCTGGAAGACTAAATGAAAGAGTCTAGAAGACTCAATAAAAGAAAAATGCAGCAAAGACCGGAAGTCTTATTGCCAATAGATCCTGTAGATCTTTAAATAAAAATATATGACCACCAGAAGTTGGATATTATATGACCACCGGAAGTTGGATATTATATGACCACCGGAAGTTGGATATTATATGACCACCAGAAGATGGGCATTCTCACGAAATTTAAATACAAGTGTATGCACCTGAAGAAATGCGTATCCCTGAAGGACAAATGTAATATTGATGAAACAATACTTGGTCGAGATAATGACCACGAAATTAAGTTATTATTCTTGCTTACCGAGAAGGTGCAAGTTAACATATATTAATTGATTTAATTTTTATGTTTAATTTTATTATTTTTGTCATATTTATTACATTATGTTTATCTTTATTGCTGCATAATTCTTTTTATATGTACATGAAGTTGTCGAATAATGACCCAAGCATTTGTCCTGAAGACAATGCAATGATGTATTCCGTACTTAATAAACGGAAATTATTCATATAAAAGTAAATTAATCCGCTCCAGAAGAGCATGGGTTTCTTTTAATGTGCTCCTGAAGAGCAATATTTCTTCTACCCAAATTGCAACAGCATTCAAAGGGGAGAGGAAAACTATATGTGAAAACTGTTGCATACCTATACCCTAACAACAAATGAATACACTGTGAAGAACACAAGTGTAACTATGATCTAGAAGATCATATGCTTGCGCTCTGGAAGAGCATAAACTCCTGAAGAGTATAAAGTTTTCTTGTTTACAGTAATTAAAGAAATTGTTACGAATCCCATTAAATTGTTTCTGCTCTATTCCCTGAAGTGAATGAGACAGTATAGTTATGATTGTGCCTGTTGCCAAGGACATGGAAGAAATTTATTCTAACTATTATGACCATAAAGGTTATGACAATGGCAAGGCTAAAGGAAAATATGCATATTATTATTACATAAGGGATTCATTACTTGAGAACTTCCACATAGAGGAATTGTTCTCATACATAAACTGAACAAATTATTTATCGGTTGGGTACAACATTGGCCCTAAAACTCTAGGCCTCGTTATTGATGTTGACCATAACACTGTCGTTCCAGGAGAACCACATACCACCCATGTTGTTTTCTCCAGGTAGCTCAAACCGATTTGCTGGAGGAAAACGGAGTGGTATTACTCCATGATTCTCTGCAGGTTGCCACAGGGTTTCAGTAATCAGTACCATGTTGGGCTTGTACTGATTCTTCAGGTCTCTTAAGGCACGCACGAAATCTTGGGATCGTCTGGCTACTCCCCGGCAATTCCATAGTAAAAGTCGTACCTTAGGCCATGTAGGCGGTAACCCAGACACCCTTGGGACACTCCGAGCCATCATAAAAACTTGATAATAGCTGCCTTGATTCAGAGATTGGCAAGATGGCTCTAGCTGAAATTCCTGCAGTTTATCAGATATGAAAAACATAATAGAGTTAGCCGAGCCATAAAAGGAAGCTCATAAATTGCCTTGGTCCTCTAGGAAGAAGGTTTCTTCCATAGGAGTTACAAAGAACCTGGATGAGTATAGTTCATCAACAAAAACTAAACGAGGAATTCTTGCGAGTTCACTCGGTAACTCCTCTTGCTGTTCATTCACCATGCTATATGCTAGCCTGTTCCTCCTCCCTAGAGAGACACCCTCAACAAAGAAGACAGTTGCTGGGGAAGGCATCCTTTTATCTCTCTGTGGTTTTTCTGAATTTACATGTTTTAACACATATTTCTGCCCTTTTTTATAGCCTGAGCTTAGACAGCCAAGTGTCAGTATTTCAAATGTGGACCCTTTCACTTATCTCCGAAAAGATCCTAAAGATTTTTCGGTTTCACAAAACTCCAAAGTTGCTTTTGGAAAAGTTTGCTCAATAATTCTGATCTTTTCCGACATGAGTGGCAGATATAAGCCTAATATTGGCACATATATTGCAGCCTGAAGCTAGCAATTTAAGTTATTAAACTTACCATATCCAGCCAAAAGCTGAAATGCTCTAGCCTGAAGCTAGCAATTTTAAGTGTTTAAATACACAAGTTTATGCAGCCTGATGCTGAGATCAACTAGAAGTTGGCTGATAGATATTTGATTTATAGCTAGTATGCACCAGCCAGAAGCTGGGAAATAATTTTTCTAAGTTATCCAGCCTAAAGTTGGCACATAAATAGCAGCCTGAAGCTGGCACCAATTTGAAGTTGGTACATGGAATTATTGTTTGGCCTGACCGGTTGGGCCATTCCGGGTCAATAATGATGCACGAAATTTATTTGGTCATTCATTGAAAAACCAGAAGTTTTACAATCAATGAATTTCTACGTGTTTGTGTGCGGCGAAATTAATTATACGGCCGTCCTAAGATGAGATTGGCCTGGAATCACCAGCAAGTTTGGAAATAATTCAGGGACATGTTGACCATCTAGGTAATTTTTACGATGCATCGACTAGATGGTTTATTGTGTGATGCAAGTTGGCATTGTGCGCACTCAATTTAATGATTAAGCCACTTGCGAGTACATATCCCTGCTTATGTTTTTAGACTATATGTCTAGATAATGCTGGTATATTTCTTCAATGGATAATGTATATCATTGGAAATAAACCCAAACAGATCTGGGGAAACATTGACAATTGATTGTAGGACCATTGATGAAATATGACTATTTGAGAAAATGGTATTTTACATACAGCAGCACTCGTGTGCATCATGCCAACAAGTTATCATAAGGTCTCCTAATTTAATTGGTTCATGGTCACGAACCTAGTAACTCCCATCTTCGGACCGTTAGTTGTATAGTATAAAATGCTCCACCACAGCATAGTAAAGCTGGTCCTTAAAGAAGGTTGGGAATAGATGTTGGGTATAAAAATCTTCATCAATTACAACGTTATTGAAACTATTGACTAAAAGATTGGAGATTCATTTATAGCAAGATTTGCTTATTGTTAATTCGATATATGTGTATACCCAACATCAGGGGGAGAAAATAAGCAGCTGGATCAAGATATAATTGAAATATTATTCAATGCTTAATTTTGATCCTCAAATGAATTTATGTGAATCTGAAGTTCAAAAGATGATTCATTTGCAAAATATTAGTAAGTCAATTGCCAGACATATCCATTATTTTGGAAAATGTGACCATACCAGCTGCAAATGCTCCTGCTCAAATTGATGTTCCCGAAGAACAATCAAAATATGCAAATGAATCTAAAGTACGCAAAAAGCGTAGAATATACTCGGTTCCAAAAAGAAAATTCTCGATAGAGAAAAAGGAGCAAAGAGACAAGATGGCCCCAGTGAGAAAATGAGGCCTCCAGTAGAGGTTTGAATTAAAAGTCCTCAAGAAGAGGAAAAACCTCCAGAGGAGGTTCCTGACACAATTGATAAAGCTCCAGAAGTAACTCAGGTATAATTAATAAGCAGCTGGATCAAGATATAATTGAAATATTATTCAATGCTTAATTTTGATCCTCAAATGAATTTATGTGAATCTGAAGTTCAAAAGATGATTCATTTGCAAAAAATTAGTAAGTCAATTGCCAGACATATCCATTATTTTGGAAAATGTGACCATACCAGCTGCAAATGCTCCTGCTCAAATTGATATTCCCGAAGAACAATCAAAATATGCAAATGAATCTAAAGTACGCAAGAAGCGTAGAATATACTCGGTTCCAAAAAGAAAATTCTCGATAGAGAAAAAGGAGCAAAGAGACAAGATGGCCCCAGTGAGAAAATGAGGCCTCCAGTAGAGGTTTGAATTAAAAGTCCTCAAGAAGAGGAAAAACCTCCAGAGGAGGTTCCTGACACAATTGATGAAGCTCCAGAAGTAACTCAGGTACCTGAAATAAATAAGTATAATGAGATCTCAATTTTAGTGTCAGGAATAAGATGGAACCGACGTAAAATAACCGTCGACGGAATGTTTTATATCATATAGCGCTAAATAAAAATGAGGATCATGAACCTATATTAATGAATGTAAGCGCAGAATGATTGGCCATAAAATAGAGAAATGTAATTAAGGCTGTATTGGTCTCGCTTGTGAAGCAAGAAATTTTCGGACCTGTAGTTCGTACACCAGATGGTGTAAAATTCGATTGGTCATAAAATGGGTATTTGCGCAGGAAATGAAACAGTGAAATATAAAGCACGGCTTGTCACGCTAATTTTCACCCAATGACCCGATAGTTAATTGTGAGGAGATATACTCCCCTGTGGCGGATGCAATTATTTTTGATAAGTCTGGCATAATATGAAAGAATTAGAAATGCATCAAATGGATGCTATAACAGCCTATTTTTAAGGATCCACAAATTATGACATGTGCATAAGAATCCCTAAATGATTCAAGTTGCCAGAAGCAACTAATTCCCGGGAATATACAGAATTTAAGTTGATATTTATATGGTTTGAACCATTCTTGCATATATGCTCTATGTGTTAGTTTCATATGTGAATAAACTATTATCGTTGTTAATGATTTAGATACTATTATCTAAATATTATTGGAACTCCTGAAGAAGCTTCCAAATGCCGTGCTATGTTTTCAGAAAGAATTTGAGAAGAAAGATCTCATAAAGGAATTAGATTGGTCCTGAAGTACCATATCATAGTGCAATACATGAAGCCTGAAGCTTATAAATTGAGCCTATTGGTAAGATGTAACTTTGATCTTATATTCGGGGTATAATATATAAGGTATTATGTTGACCCTGTAAACCCGAAGAATTTAGTTGGTTTTGTAGAAGCAGATCCTTTATTTGATCCACATAAAGTACAGACGGACATCTGTTACAACTTTACACATGAAATTGTTATGTCATCGGGACCACAAAAGTGAGATAGCAAGAAAGACGCTCCAACAACAAATAATGGAGATAGTGCTGCCAACATTGTCCAATTAAAGTAGTGGTGTATCAAAAGTGATCAGACAAAGCATACGTCACCAGAAGTTGACATGCAACAACATCAAGAAATCAAGAGAGGCCAAAATGAGGGGGAGTAAAATACGCACTGCACTATTTTTTCCTTCACCAAGTTTTTACCCCACTGGGTTTTTCTTGGTAAGGTTTTTAATGAGGCAGTTCTCCCTGAGTGTATTCTACCTAATGTACAATGACATCCAAGGGGGAGTGTTATAAAATAATTGTGTGGATGTCGTTACCCCTTAGCAACTTTATATTTGTATATATGTGTATCAATAATATGAATGAGAAGGGAGCAGAACCCGTGCTCTTCCCCCCCTCCCCTTTTTCTTTTCATCCTTCTTCTTCCTCCTGTTTCTTCACCATAATCTCACCATTAAACCATTTATTTCTAACGTCTCCATTTTTTTTACACTCTCTTCCCGTTCTCTTCTCTTCCTTTCTCTTTTTCTTCTCCATTGTTTTCCTCTCTTCATTTTCTTCCCTCTCCCCTCTTCCTTTTCATTTCTCTCCCTCCTTTTTCTTCCACGTACCCTCTCCCTTTCTTCTTTTCTTCTTCTCCATCTTTTTCCTCTCTTCCTTTTCTTCCCTCCCCCCTCTTTTTTTCACTTCCAAAAATGGTAAAACTTTGGAAAATTGATTTCTTCTTTTTGGATGTTTTTTAGCTTCAATTGTTTGAGGAGTTTGGTTCCTGGAAGGTTGGTTGATGCTCAAGAAGGTTGAATTCAAGTTAAATTTGAAAGATTTAGTGGGTAGAAAATTTAGGGTTCATAATGGGCGAAAATTGGGGATTTTTGCCATTTTGGGTTTTAATCCCGAAATTGGTTGACGGGAATTGTTTAGGGTATAGTAATTGATGGTTTGGAAGCTTGATTTAGTATGGATAATTCAAATTCTTGGAGAAAATTGGATTTTTGGGTTACTGAAGTTGAAGAAAATGAGAAATTTTATTAAATTCGAATTTTAATCCTCCAATTGGCATTAAGCATATTTAGTTTGACATGGTAAGAGTATAATGTATGAATTATTGAATTGGAAAATTGGTAGTAATTAAAATTTTCGATGTTTAGTTGTAAATTTAAGTAAGAAATTTTGATTAATTGAGATTTAAACCTAAAATTGAACCAAAAAAAATTAAAGTACTAAAAAATATGATTAATAAAAATATGATTAATATTTTTAGTCATAGAATTTGTTAATTCATATTTATATATGGGGCCATGTCTACTTAGAAGAATAATATTAATCAATAAATCTTTATGTATTACCATTTTGATTAACATTAACAAAACGGTAAATAAATAGTATATTAAGTGTGATATGAAAATTATTATTGTATGTTGATATTTTTTATTAATAAAAAATAGGGATATTCAGGTTATTTTTTCCATTTATTCCAAGTCCAGTCCAAATACAACCAAACATCATTCTTCTAGACTAACCTTAAGTCCACAGTGTACAGTCTACACAACCAAACATAGTCTGGACTAGCCTAGTCCAGTCCAGGCTAGTCCAGTCCAGTTCAGGTCCATATGAACATAGACTTCCCACCATATGAACATAGACTTCCCAGTCTCTTGTTCCAAACGGAGCCTAAAATTGGTTCCCGGCCAGCAATTGTAGGAACAGCATCTCCCTTGGGTTATAGGGATATCGAATAAATTTAATCCCCAAGATAGTTTGTAGGACCCCTTTCTTTAAAAAAAATTATCATATTGTTTGCATTTCTCACTGTTGTTAGAAATTCCAAAAACTTGTTTCGATGAAAAAATCTAGTTATTTTGAGAAAAGAATTTCAAAGAAGAGTTCTTTGCAAAAACAAAAACTGAAAACAAATAAACAGGTGTGTGTTTTCATGCTTCCCTGAAAACTAGCCATTGCACTTTTGTAAATATCTAGAAAAGTGAAACGCCTCGATCAGTATTTACCGTTATACACAGTAAACACGTGGGACCACATATCATTACAATAACCACAGCGGTAAGAGAGAGATTGGGTTTGCGTGGATCTGGCGGGGCGATTGCTGCAACCTCGGCGGCAGGAGAGGAAGCGGCGCGGTGGTGTTGCAGCGACGGCGCGAGACGCGAGCAGGGAGGAGATGGTGGCGTTGACGAGGAAGAAGGAAGGGTGGCTGGGTTGCGCGTGGTGGTTGGCAGCGGCGGCGGCCCTCCCTCTCGTCCCTTTTCCCTTTTTTTTCGTTTCTCTTGTTTTTTTTCTGTTTTCCTTTCTTTACTCTACTTTTCTCTCTTTTCTTTTTTTTTTTTGTTTTTGGAGGAAAAGGAAGAAATTGGGTTTTGTGTGTTGCAGTGCAGGAAAATGGCAGAGGATGGGTTTCTGGTTTACAGGCAAAAGGTGGTGAGGAGGGTGAGTGCAGTCTGGGAAAATAATGGGGCAACTCACGGGTATAACAGGGGAGCAAAGTTTCACGTGCTCATAGGAAAGAGGCGGCTGCTTTATGCAGTCGTGTCCCATCCGGACCATAAAATATCAATAATACCCCCTTGACTTTATTTCTGGCCCGATAATTCGAGGTTAAGCCTGACTTTTAAGATTCCTGGACCCAAAAAATTCCAACTTTGGCCCGTAAAATCCGCAGAAAAATCCCGAGCGTGGGGTAAGGGTCGGTTTCAGAGTCTGACGTATAATTTACCCTGAAATATTTACCCAAGATTATTTTTATTCGGTAAATTACTGTACAAAGCATTTTTACAGTCCCGGTAAAATGTAATTTTTTACCTGGGCTGTTACAGTCTACCCCCTTAAAAGAATTTCGTCCCTGAAATTCACTCCGAACCGGTGAAAAGATGCGGATACTGGGTCCGCATATGCTCCTCGACTTCCCATGTTGACTCGTTAGCAGAATGCTTACTCCACTTGACCTTAACCGTAGGAATGGTACAGTTTCGCAACTGTCGAACTTCTCGAGCAAGAATCTGTTCCGGCGCTTCTGTGTAGGTAAGGTCTTCTGCCACTTCAACATCCACTGGGGCCACAATATGACTAGGGTCTGATCGGTATCTCCTCAGCATGGAGACGTGGAACACATCATATATGCATGAAAGCTCTTCAGGTAAAGACAACCTGTAAGCTAGTGGTCCAATTCAGCTTTCCTCTCTTGCCAAACCTGATCACTCCTTTCTAGGGTGCAACTCTGAGAAAAACCTTCTCACCAACGTTATACTCCATCTCACGTCGGTGTTTGTCGGCATAGCTCTTCTGTCGATCCTGAGCAGCTCTTATGCACTGTCTCACCGTCCGGATCTTGTCCACTGTCTGTTGGACTAACTCCGGTCCAACGATCAATCTCATACCTTCCTCATCCCAACATACCGGACTTCTACACTTCCTTCTATAGAGGGCCTCAAAAGGTGGCATACCAATGCTGGAGTGGTAGCCGTTGTTGAAAGCAAACTCTGCCAAGGGTAGATACTTATCCCAACTCCCACTGAAGTTAAGTGCACAAGCTCTAAGCATGTCCTCCAGTGTATGTATGGTCCTCTCAGATTGTCCATCTGTCTGAGGATGAAAAGCAGTGCTAAAGCTCAACTTGGTCCCCAGTGCAGCTTGTAAACTCTTCCAGAATCGTGATGTGAACCTCGGATCCCTGTCTGAGACTATAGACTTTGGAATCCCGTGTAGTCTCACAATCTCAGCAACATACTTACCCGCCAATGTGTCCATGGTATCAGTCTGACGGATAGGAAGAAAATGAGCCGATTTTGTTAATCGGTCAACGATGACCCAAATAGCATCATGCTGCCTTCGAGTCATCGGTAAACCAATCACAAAATCCATGGTGGTCATCTCCCACTTCCACTCCGGTATCATCAACGATCTCATCTTGCCTGCTGGAGCCTGATGTTCGGCTTTCACCTGCTGGCAAGTAATGCACCTTGCGACATACTCCGCTACATCCTTCTTCATGCGAGGCCACCAGAAATGACTCTTCAGGTTCTGATACATCTTGGTGCTTCCAGGATGCATCGCATATGGCGTCATATGACCTTCCTCCAGGATCTGACTACGTAGATTACTGACATTGGGTACACATACCCGTTTCCCAATCATCAATGCTCCATCATCAGCTATGCGAAACTTGTCCTCCTTCCCACTTCTTACTCCTTCCTTTAGCTTGACCAGGTCGGGATCTCCATCTTGTAACTCCACTATCCATCCTTTTAGGTTAGACTTGACACTCATATGTGCTAGCAAAGCTCCTGTATCATCCACTGTCAACTCAACTCCTAACTTCCTTAACTCGATAAGTGAAAACATCGAGTAACTAATGGAGGCATCATCCGATTGTCTTCGGCTCAAAGCATCAACTACCACATTAGCCTTCCCTGAGTGATACTCAATAGTACAGTCACAATCATTAAGCAACTCAACCCAACGTCTTTGTTGCAGGTTAAGCTCCTTCTGAGTCATGATGTACTTAAGGCTCTTGTGGTCGGTGAAGATTCGGCACTTCTCTCCAAACAAGTAATGTCTCCAAATCTTCAAAGCCAAGATTACAGCTGCCATCTCCAGATCATGAGTTGGGTAGTTCCTCTCATGAGTCCTTAGCTGTCTAGAGGCATAAGCAATCACTCGTCCTTCTTGCATCAGCACAGCTCCTAAACCAAGTCCTGATGCATCACAAAACAACACATACTCCACTCCTGGCTTCGGTACTATCAGCACTGGTGTTGTGGTCAGCTTCTTCTTAAGCTCCTCAAAACTCTATTGGCACTCCGGGCTCCAAAAAAAAGCTTGTTCTTTCCTCAATAGCTTAGTCATGGGACTGGCTAATAGGGAAAAACTTTCTATGAACCTCCGATAATATCCTGCAAGGCCAAGAAAACTCCTGACTTCTGACACATTCTTAGGTGGCTCCCACTCCAACACAGCCTTAACTTTGGCAGGATCAACCTTTATTCTATCCCTGCCTACCACATGTTCGAGGAAGGAAACTTCTCCAAGCCAAAATTCACACTTGCTGAATTTGGCATACAGCTGCTTCTCCCGTAACCTCTGAAGTACTATCCTCAAGTGCTCTTCGTGCTCTTCCTTGCTCTTGGAGTAGATGAGGATATCGTCGATGAAGACCACCACGAACATATCCAAAAACTCGTTCAAGACCAAGTGCATCAAGCACATGAATACTGCCGGTGCATTGGTCAAACCGAAAGGTACCACAGTGAATTCGTAGTGGCCATACCGTGTGCGAAAAGCTGTCTTCGGTATGTCCTTCTCCGAAATCTTGATCTGGAGATAGCCCGATCTGAGATCAATCTTCGAAAACACTGTTGCTCCTTGAAGCTGGTCGAAAAGATCATCAATCCTCGGTAACGGGTACTTGTTCTTGATTGTCACCTTGTTGATCTGGCGATAGTCTACACACATACGCAGACTACCGTCCTTCTTCTTCATGAACAGAACTGGTGCACCCCATGGTGAGGTACTAGGTCTAATGAAACCTTTCTCCAATAGTTCATCTAGTTGCTTCTTCAGCTCCTGAAGCTCTGTTGGTGCCATCGAGATAGGTGTAACTCCAAGTATAAGCTCGATGGTGTACTCAACCTCTCTGTCAGGTGGTAAACCTAGTAGAGCATCTGGGAAAACATCAGCAAACTCCCTTACAACCAATACATCCTCCGGGGTAGGGTCTCGTGTCTCTCCGCCTGAAATGTGGGCCAGCAATGCATCTGGACCATGTTGCTTCATTCCGTAGCCCTGGGTAGCAGAGATACTACATGTGGTTGTAGTTCTCCCCACTCCGGACAAAACAATCGACCGGTCCTCACCGGATGTCAACCTCACTTGCTTAGCTCGGCAATCCACCAAGGCTCGATACTTCGACAACCAATCCATGCCTAGGAATATATCAAATCCTCCCATGTTCATGATAATGAGTCGAGCAGGAAAGGTTTCGTTCTCGAACACTAACGGCACATCCTTACAAACTCTATCTAGTCTCACTATGATGCCTGCGGGTAATCTAACCCTCATCGGTTTTTCTAAGGATATATCTTCACAGTTATGTTGCATAGCATAGGTCTGAGCAATAAAGGAATGTGTAGCTCCAGGATCAATCAATGTGAATGCAACACTACCATATACTGTAAAGATACCTGCTATGACTTGAGCAGCATCAGGGTCCTCTTCTGCGGTGATGACGAAAGCTCTAGGAACTGCTGTGCTCTAGTGGGCTCCAGAATGGGTCCTTGCGGAAGGGTTCCCACGACCACGACCCTGACCTTGTCCTTGTGCTCTAGATCCACCTGGCACACTAGCCACAGAGGCCTGAACTGTCGGTGCCGATGCAGAGCTACTGACTCTCCCAAGCTTCGGGCATGCATAACGGTAATGTCCCAACTCGTTGCACTCGAAGCATCTGACTGATAATATGGGACGTCGGAAGCGGTTGTCTCCAGAACTAGTCACTCCAGGTCCACTCCATCCTCCAATCGAAGCTCCGCGGTTGTTAGTCCAACCACGTCCATAGGTCATCTGCTGATACTGTCCACGTCCAGCTACAGGTGCACTAGCGGCAGGTAGACATGGCTTCTTGTTCTGACTGGGAGGAACCTGCGGTGCACTCCTCTTCCGGCGATACTCCTGCTGATCACGCCAGGTAACTTCGGACTTCTGAGCATCCCTTACCATGTCCTGATAACCAGCAAAATCCTTGCATCCCATGATAGTTCCAATGTCAGGATGCAAACCTCTCCAGAAACGTTGGCATCTGGCTTTGGTAGTGTCTACCAGAACTCCAACATACAGAGACAGGTGGTCAAACTTCTTCTCATACTCTGTCACGGTCATATTATCCTGGCGCAATTCCAGGAATTCGCGCTGCATGCGTTCCTGAAATTCCTCGGTAATGAACTTGTCCTTAAACATGGCCGTGAACTCAGCCCATGGCATCACCACTGGTTTCGGCAGGTCTCTTGTGGTAGATTCCCACCAGGTTGCTGCTTCCTCACGGAATAGAGATGCGGCATAGTTCGCCCACTAGTCGGTTGTGCACTTGAACTTAAGCATGACCCTGGCAATCTGACGTAACCACTCGTCTGCCTCATGAGGGTCGGTCGCTCCTGAGAATGGCTCAGCTCCAAGCTCAGACAGCTTGGTGAAAACAGGGTCCTCGACTGGTCCCCCAGTTGTCTGTCGATGAAGAATCTGGGTCATCATATGCATCATCCGCAGAGACATCTGGTATGGCATACCCGGTACCCCCTGTAGACATGTGGATCTTCCACGTAGGCATGCGGTTGACCGATTGACACTTGGTCCTCTTCCAAGTGCTGTTAAGCGGCATGCTGGTGTCCCTCAACTAGATCCATCTCGTCCTACCTATATGAAGATGTATGCATGAGTATCACATTTATAACATGTGGAGCAGGATATGCACAAACAATCAAACAACAACCAATGACCTACAGCCTCCTCCGCTACCAAAATGAAACGCCCTGATCCATATTTACCGTTATACACAGTAAACACGTGGGACCACATACCATTACAATAACCACAGCGGTAAATATCACAACCAACAAATTTAATACATTAAAAGTACATAATACATCAACTGTACTTGTCCCGGTACGGGTACATTATTACAACAAGCATCAATCCACAGAGTTATTAAGTGCAAGCAGCGGAAGTCTTAATACAACACAACAATAGACAACAGAATAAACATGATGCAACGCAGGATGGATCCGGGCCTGGCAGAGGGTGCGCCACAGCTTGCCTCGAACGTACCTGAGCTACGTACAATCAAACTACGCGACCAGGTCACGCAGGCGAGGGGTGAGTCCGAAGTGCTCACCGGGTAAAATCCATAAGCAATTATACATATACAACAACCGTAAACAATCCAAGTCACATCAACAGCAATTACTAAGGTTCACACAACCCTTTAATAACACACTCTGTGATTCTAGACACGCTATACCAATTTTATTATTAGGGCCCCTATCACTAGTTAAATGATGGCCGTCGCCTGGTAGTCAAGCTAGCTAGCCCGTGGACCCCGCCCTGGTACCTCCACGTAAAACTGGCACAGACAGGGAGCAGACCCCAAGCACACTCTCCCCCAGCACCATAAAAGTAAGACTACCATCTGGCTATTCCAACTTTTAAATGTGATTTACTAGATGTCTAAGTGTGACCAATTTTATTATTCCTAGTTACTTAGTTTCTATTATCCTCCACTCTCTCATTATCCCGAGCAGGCTCACAGCCTCTCCGCTCGTCTGGATAATACAAACTCAATTAACCGGTACCCTCGGTACTCTTCTCCCACAATTTCACAGCCAACAACAACAACAGCAACCATCTACTAGTACCAACATTTCTAACATTATCAATAACATCAACAGTAGCATCAATTCAGCAACATCAACGGCAACAAATAACATTTAAATTCAATTCACAACAACCATTCACAGCCACAAGAATTATTCAAGCATATAATACACAAACAGCAACTTGGCACTACGGCAGTATATAAATAATTACTTATCCTCACCTTAGCCGATTTCCTATTCCTAATAGTCCTCGAAGTGTTTCGGCTCAGGCTCCTCCGGGTACTGCTCGTTATCAATTCCTATATCAAACAACAATTTACATATAAGATGATATGCAAATGCTCGACTAATACTATAAGCCGTAAAATAATTACTGGACCTACTCGGTACTTCCCCGGGTTGTTTCCATTATCGTCATAATTCACCATTTAATTACATAGGCCGGTAATATTTTACCATAACTATATCCGGTTATTATTCCGGTACGTATTTACTTTGATAATACCCTTTCCATTTTATTTTCCTTGAGTATGTACTTTCCAAAATATTATTATTTACCGTATGTATACATATTCCAAAGTAATTATTTTCCCTTTAATATCCATATATCACCTAAATTATTCCAATTATACCAATATAATTATTTATTTTATTTTTATTATTTTTCTTCATTCCAGATTTTATTTTCCCTTTTTTTCTTTTTTTTAACTGGGCTGGGCCCGTGAATAGTGCCAGTCAGGCCTGCACAGTACCAGACCCAAACCTCAAGCTGAGGCCCAGGCGCTGGCCCGCGTGGCCGAGCCCAACCAGCCAAGAGCCCAAGCCCATGCCACACCCTAAACCATACCAGCCCATCCCGCGACCCGGATCCATGACCCGGACACGGGCGGGTCTGCTCCTGCACTAACGGGTCACTGGCCGGATCCACCTAGGCGCACAGCTCACCTCGCGAGACGATGGCGGTCTGGCGGAGCGACTCGGGGCGGCGCAGACGGAACGACGGCACGGCGACACAGGGGCGGAGGCACAAAGGAAGACCGTCGTCGGCTGCAAGTGGTTGCTGGCGGCGGGTCGCGTGGATCTGGCGGGGCGATTGCTGCAACCTCGGCGGCAGGAGAGGAAGCGGCGCGGTGGTGTTGCAGCGACGGCGCGAGACGCGAGCAGGGAGGAGATGGTGGCGTCGGCGAGGAAGAGGGAAGGGTGGCTGGGTTGCACATGGTGGTTGGCAGCGGCGGCGGCCCTCCCTCTCGTCCCTTTTCCCTTTTTTTTTCGTTTCTCTTCTTTTTTTTCCGTTTTCCTTTCTTTTCTCTACTTTTCTCTCGTTTCTTTTTTTTTGTTTTTGGAGGAAAAGGAAGAAATTGGGTTTTGTGTGTTGCAGTGCAGGAAAATGGCAGAGGATGGGTTTCTGGTTTGCAGGCAAAAGGTGGTGAGGAGGGTGAGTGCAGTCTGGGAAAATAATGGGGCAGCTCACGGGTATAACAGGAGAGCAAAGTTTCACGTGCTCATAGGAAAGAGGCGGCTGCTTTATGCAGTCTTGTCCCGTCCGGACCAGAAAATATCAATAATACCCCCTTGACTTTATTTCTGGCCAGATAATTCGAGGTTAAGCCTGACTTTTCTAAAGATTCCTGGACCCGAAAAATTCCAACTTTGGCCCGTAAAATCCGCAGAAAAATCCCGAGCGTGGGGTAAGGGTCGGTTTCAGAATCCGACGTATAATTTACCCTGAAATATTTACCCAAGATTATTTTTATTCGGCAAATTACTGTACAGAGCGTTTTTACAGTCCCAGTAAAATGTAAATTTTTACCCGGGCTGTTACAAAAAGCCTTCTCAATTAATGGCATTTTCATAATCAAAGGAATGTCATTGATCATATTAATATTATTATCCCTCATTATTTTTTCTCACACTAATTTTCTCCCCTAGGTTGCTGCTCTTTTGTTGTTGGGAGGCCCTCCTCTTCCATTCCATGTTCTCCCCTACCCGTCGCCTTGAACTGTGTCAGCGGGAGCAAGGCCACCAACCTCTACGAGACAACATCGAAGCGGGAGATTTGTACTGCTTACCAGGGCCTGGGAAGAGTTACCATCAAGATCCATAACGACAACGAGACTCTATCAGATTCAAAATTTATGTTGTTGGCGATATCAGTAAAAAAATAACGGAAGGACATGGAGAAGAAACTATGTAGTGAAATATTGATGTAAGTTCTTTACCTTTTTTATTTTGTTAGAGAAAGTGTAGAGAGTAAAATTAGATGTTGAGCACTTATTTTCTTTTTAGGAGTACTATTGATTTGCTGAGGGAAATATTGATGTAAATTCCTCACCTTTTTATTTTTAGTAGAGAAAAGTAGTGAGCAAAATTATTTGCCCAATATTTATTTTGTACCTCATTAATGTTATTATTGTTTTTGAGAATACATTATGAGGGAAATATTTATGTAAATTTTTTACCTTTTTTTTAGTAGAGATATTACTTGGAGCATTTATTTTATTCTTCATTACCATCATTATTGTTTATGGGAATACTATTCATTGAACCCGAAACTCTCATTTAATTAGGAAAAAAAAGAGAAGATTGTATTGAGCATAGCTTTAGGGGTTGAATATAGTCATATTTTGCAGCCTATTTTAAGATTTTATTCAGTATTATAATAAGAATTTTGTTTTAAAATAATTATACATAATCTAAATATTTTTTAAAAAAATTAATTTATTAATTCAATAAATTATTATTTTTAAAGTTATAAAACGGTTTCCATATTTATTTTTACCAAACAAGTTTTCTATTCTCAATTTCTTAGAACTTTTTAAGTATAAAGTATACAAATAGATTCTCATGATTTCAAACACTCTTAAAATACTTTTCAATTTTTGAATTTTAGAACAGTTCTTTAAAAAAATGAAAAACACAAAACACTTCCAAAAGCAATTAGCTGGTTTCCGATACTATTGCAGTAAAAAGATATAGATTGTCCCTTCACTCAGGGGCGGATATAGGGGGGCAAAAGGGGTCCGGGTCCGGCCTAAAATTTTTAAAAAGAGCGAAGGTAAAATAGTAATTTTACACATTATAATATAAAATTTTTAAAATTATACCTATACTACTGTTTTGTTTGACGCATGAACGGTTGGGAAAGAAAAAGTGACGAGGCGGTGACTATGAGGCGGCAAAAAGTCGGCTTTTACTCGTATAAAAGCAAAGCCAAAAACACTAATTTAATGCAATTCAAACTAATTTCTTTACAGCACATATCGTCACATCACTTCAAGGATTTAGGGACGTTTTCAAACTAATTTAATTAACTTCTTTTTTACTATTATTATTACATATCTATGTCGTTAACTATGAAGAAATTATTCGATTACAATTTAGTCTATATATGATTTTTTTTGTTACGAACATCATATATTATATTGCTCTCAAAAAAACATCATATATTATATGCTACTTGTTGAGTTCAATTTAATGCTATGCTCTCTTTTTACCCAAAAAAATATAATTTTTTGTTTTAAAATTTATAAATGGTAAGAGTAACAGTTTTTATTTTTATATTTTTTATTGTCTAATTAAGCTTCTAGTACAATAAAAAAATATTTGATACTTATTTTAGGTAAAATATGTCCAAGAGAACTATTACTTCATACTTTAAGAAGAAAGAATCAGATGATCAAGAGTCCAATGAGAAGCTTATGTCTAGCGGTGGTGCACCAACACCAGAACAACCAGAGACTTTAGTTTGTGAACAAACTCCCAGTATTTTTGAGCAACCTCCTACTAAATTTTGAAGAGTGGAAGAAAAGAATATTGATAATAATTCACTAGAGCGAGATCCAGGTCGGCATCCTCCATTTTGGAATTATCCTGTGAGTCAACAATACGAAATTCGCAGGGTGTATATTAAGATGGGACCATATCAACTTATCTTGGATGAGTATCCATTATCAAAGACAAAACAAGCTCGTCGGTTTCAAGCTCATTGGTTTACAAGTTTTCCTTGGTTAGAATATTCTCGGGAGAAAGATAGTGAAACACCCGTATCCCAATTTTACAAATAAAATACTTCAACAAGAGGAATTTTACCAAAATGCCCCTGAAACCTGGGACACGAAATCCAATACTAAAACATTATCAGAAAATTTTAATAAACCGAGATGTCATAAAGAACAAGAGTATGCCGGCTTATCAAGCCATAAATTAACCCGGCAACCTGCCGAAACAATATCAGGTAACAAATCCCGGCAACCCGCCGATAATGTAATCAAAAACAAGAATGACATCTCAACAGATTCCAATGCAGCGGAAGAATAAGACAAAAATAAAACAAGAGAAGAAAAAATAATATGCATGTCAACTCTATGGATCCAACCGGGAGAAGAAGCACAGCTACCTGCTGGGATAACCACGTCCGTACTCCGGAAAGGAAAAGGGAGACAGCACGCTAACTAAGAGTCTGAAAAACAACGGTGGCGATTATGTGAGTCGCCTACTCAGTGAGCAGTATAAATCTAGTTATGTAGGTGTGCAAAGCAAGCTCGAAAGGAGAGTAGAGAAACAAGCACAAGTAAGCAATCACACAATAACCAGTACTAACATGCCAACAACATATTATCAAACAGTTTAGTTTTACATCTGTTTGTGTGTTAAATTTTATTATTATATTTATTATTCAGGGCCCCCTACTGTGTGCGTCGAGCTCGGTCCCGTCTCATGAGACAACCAGGGCATAAGCCCAAATAAAAACCAGGCATATAGCCCAAATATAACCATAGAGAGAGAGAGAGAGAGAGAGAGAGAGAGAGAGAAAGAGGGAGGTAGAAAGGGGGAGGTAGAACCGGTCATCATAGACTCATATGCTAAACCACATATACCATGCTATCCCGCATGCAAACCCGAGGGGTATCACTTTCCGCTCGAACCAACCGGTCATCAGCACACAGTAGTATATCTTTTATAGTATATCATTCTTATTCATACTTGAGAGTTCATGTGTGCCAAAAAGTTATGATTTATCAGGGTTGTGTGAATTATTCATTAAATCAACATCCTGGTTTCCAACCCACATCACATCACACAGTTCACCCAAAATCATATCACATGCTATATCCCATAACAGTTAAGCAAGACATGCTTGTCCAACAAATAGCAATACACAGGCACACAATACAGATCATGACATGTTAGCAAATAAGGCATACAACTCAGACAAACCAATCTAACAAGCACATGCATACAAACATAAAAAAAAAAAACAACTTATAAAGTCACCTCAACGACGATTATCCTGTGGAGCTTTCCCCAAGACAGATCCTCCAGCTCCCGAGATATTACCCGTGCCTGAATACCGGCATACACAATAATTACAAAATAATTATAACAAACCGTGCATGCATGATACTTATATGCTCAACTGAGTAAAACCTGTCCCAAACTACCCGGTTATGTAATTTCGGGGTCTAAGCCCAAAAGGGTGTATCTCCTCACCAAAAACTCCAAAAGATTGGAACCTAAAGTTTACCGGGCTCAAGCCCATCCAATTCCAAAAATAATTTCTCGGGCCTAAGGCCCACTTCCTTAAGTCTGCAATAAAACCAATTTATGAATTTGGACTTAGAGCCCATTCCTTAAAGTCCATAACTAACCATTTATGCCATTGGGCTTTAAGCCCACTTCTTAAAGTCTAAAAATTATCCAAAGGTCCATAAGGTGAGTTAGTTGGGCTTGGGCCCGGTTTTCCTAAACATCGTTCTAAGGTCATTCCCGAGCCCAAGAGTTCATCGACTTAAAGTTCTACCCGTGTCGGTAAGTTCCCGGCCACACACACTCACTCCCCGCTCTCGGTATTCCACTAAATCTCTTTAATGTTTAAATGTACATGTTTTTCGAAACAACGAGGCATATACATAAAGTTGAACCCGGGACTAAGCCGGAATTACCGTGCAAAAGCAGAAAAGAAATTCCATCTGCCGGAACAGTACCCGAGCCTTCGCCGGAACATCCCGAGCTTCGCCGGATTCCGGTCAACCTCACCGGAAATTCACCCAATCTGCCAGAAACGAACCGAACAACAATTCTGTCACAACCCCAACATCCATTTCAACAATACAACCACCTCAAACATCAAAATGGAAAGGAAGCAAGTGGAGATTTAAAATCCTTACCGGAAAAGGACCCGTGCGTCATCACTGCCCACTGTCCACGGCTTCAAAACAAGCCCAAAAACAACCTGTGCGTGACGAACCACGCGACTGCAAGCTCTGCTACAGGAACACCAAACCACCAGCAGTAGACCACCCCCCACCGTCCAGCAACACCCACACGCCCGCTGGAACCATCCCCGAAGCAACACACACACGTTGGCCACCAATCCGACCCGAGACAACACAACACCCACACGCCAACAAGACTACCCGATTAGAACCACAACAAAGAAAATGAACGGGAGAAGAGGAAGAGAAAACAAAGAGATTAGGAGAGGTGATGCTTACCGGAGACGACGGAGAAAGCACCACAACAAGCGGTTCCTCGTCGATCTTGCTCAGACCGACCCTCGTCTCGGTCTCCTCTACAACCCGTGGTGGTCGCGGTGTAGAGGGGAGGAAGTGAAGAAGAAAATGCGGCGAGAGAGAACGAGAGGGAAGAGAGGAGGTGTTGGTGTTTTCAGGAGAGGGGAAGTGGAAGAGAAAAGAGAAGAAAAAGATTAGGGAGAGAGAGAGAGAGAGAGGAAGAGAGGCGTTGTCGGGAGGAAGAGAGGAGAGGACAGAGAAGAAGAAAGAAAAGAAAGAAGAGAGGAGAGGAGGGTTAGGGTTTTTGACCCGCCTAGCCGAAACGACGTCGTTTCGTTTTGGCTGGGCACGGTCAACCCGCCCTAGCTCGGTCAACATTTTTTTTCCTTTACCCAAAACGACGTAGTTTAGTCCAAAACTATGGTAAACCCCGTGTTTCTTCCCGAAACACGTTTAATCTCCAACGAAAGCCGTACCCGCCATACTGACGACTTAATACCGATATAACCAAGTTAAAATAATTTATTTCCCTAGTCCAAAAATCCGGAAATTCCTCAAGGATAAAATTGGAATAAAAATTCTGAAAATTTCATAAATTAAATTATGAAACTCCGGGGCGTTACAGTTCCATCCTTCTTATTAAAATTTCGTCCTCGAAATTACAAGGTATGAAAATCAGAATAGATGTGGATACTGCTCTCTCATATGGGACTCAACCTCCCAAGTAGCCTCATTCGGGGAATGACGGCTCCATCTGACCCGAACCATAAGAATGGTACGACTCCTCAACTGCCGCACCTCCTGAGCCAAAATCTCTACCTGCTCCTCCACATAGGTCAAATCCTCCACAACCTCCACCTCTGTCGGGGACACAACATGACTAGGATCAGACCGATATCTCCTCAGCATCGAAACATGGAATACATCATGTATGCGCGACAGCTCCTCCGGTAAAGCCAACCTGTAGGCCAGCGGACCAATCCTCTCCATGATCTCATAAGGACCAATATAACGAGGGCTCAACTTGCCCTTTCTCCCAAACCGGATAACACCTCTCCACGGAGCAACACGGAGAAAACTCTGTCACCTATATGATACTCCATCTCCCGACGATGCTTATCAGGAAAACTCTTTTGCCGGTCCTGAGCAGCTCTTATGCACTGCTTAACCACCTCGATCTGATCAACAGTCTCCTGGACTAGGTCCGGACCAACCACCCGTCTCAGACCTTCCTCATCCCAACAGATCGGACTACGACACTTCCGCCCATACAAAGCCTCATAGGGCGCCATACCGATACTGGAATGATACCCGTTTTTATAAGTAAACTCAACTAACGGTAATGTCTCATCCCAAGAACCACTGAAGTTGAGCAAACAAGCTCTAAGCATATCCTCTAGTGTCTGTATAGTTCTCTCCAACTGTCCACCGGTCTGCGGATGGAATGCAGTACTGAAATTCAGCTTAGTACCCAAAGTTGACTGTAAACTCTTCCAGAAGTGGGAAGTAAACCTTGGATCCCTGTCCGACACAATGGATAGTGGAACTCCATGTAGACGGACAATACCCGAAGCATACAACCTCGCCAGCTTATCCATTGTATCCGTCTGCTGAATCGGTAGAAAATGAGCTGACTTGGTCAACCTGTCAACAATGACCCAGATGGCATCATGTCGACTCCGGGTCCTCGGTAACCGGATCACAAAATCCATAATGGTATGCTCCCACTTTCGCTGCGGAATAGTCAAAGATCTCAACTTGCCGGCAGGAGCCTGATGCTCGGCTTTCACCTGCTGACAAGTTATACAACGAGCCACAAACTCCGCAAAATCCTTCTTCATCCCGGGCCACCAATAATGACTCTTCAAGTTCTGATACATTTTGGTGCTACCCGGATGCATAGCATATGGCGCATTATGCTCTTCATCCATGATCCAACTTCACATATCATCGACATCCGGAACATACAATCGATCACCGGTCTCGGTATTCCACTAAATCTCTTTAATGTTTAAATGTACATGTTTTTCGAAACAACGAGGAATATACATAAAGTTAAACCCGGGACTAAGCCGGAATTACTGTGCAAAAGCAGAAAAGAAATTCCGTCCGCCGGAACAGTACCCGAGCCTTTGTCGGAAAATCCCGAGCTTTACCAAAATGAAGCGCCCCGACCCATATTTACCGTACAGGGTAAACACGTGCCAGAACTATTCTTATTACAGCAGCAGACAGTACATATGAAACAAAATACAGTACAAGGCAAACCCAAATACAACATTCGTCACCCGATCCCGGGGACCATTACTATAATCAATACACTCCAAACCAACCATCAGCAGAGGGTATATGTTACAGCAACAAAGACATAATACAGTAACAACAGCAACAGAGAATATCCTCATCAGCAACAACACAATAGAAAAACAAGCAGCGGAAGTCTTAGAGTGAGATGCAACGGAGGTATGGATTCGGGTCTGGTGGAGTAGAAACAGCAGCTGGCCGAACCACGTACCTGTACGAGTAACTCATCCTGCAGGATAAAACCCCGCAGGCGAGGGGTGAGTCCGAAGTGCTCACCAACCATGGATAAACAGAGATATGCAGGCAAACATAATACCGGAAAAGAAAAGCACTAACAAAAGACAAAAACAAAGAATCACTTGAAACATGACTGAGCCAAGGCTAAAAGAATATTATTATTACCAATTTTATCTTTCGGGCCCCGTCCACCGGACAAGCTAGGGTCGTACCTGGTTATTAACGTATTCCGGGTGCTTGATCAAAAGAGAACCCAGGGATAGACATCCCAAAAATAGAACCCAGGGATAGACATCTCAAGCATAGACTTGCTTATCACAAGAACACAGATCACGGTCACCACAAAGTAGTCTCTAACCATCGAGTCGTACCACTACTTTCCAAGTGACAATTAAGTCGTCAACACAACTTCCAATTATCCAATTATCTCATCATATCAGTTTTTCCATAGTTAACAGATCAACAATAACAACAATAACAAAACAGCCAAACTCAACCAATTCAACGGTTCAATCAAACGATTCAACAAACAAAAAACACAACAGTACTACGTGCAACATATCAAAGGTTATCCATCCTCACCTTAGTCGGTTTTCTTACTCTTGAAAGTCCTCGAAAGGTCCCGGCTCTAGTTCCTCGGGAATCTGCTCGTTAACAGCTCCTATATTAAATAATAAAATACGTACACATAAGATGCACAACAATGATATGCAAATGATAACTAATACTGTAAGCCGTAGAATTAAACACTATGCCCACTTATTTATCGCCTCGGATCATGTTATCATCATCATTTACCATTTAATTACAAGTGCCAAAAATTTACTATACATATACCCGGTTAGTATTCCGGTATTACACTTTGATAATACCCTTTCCAAAATATCCATAGTACGTATATCTAAAAAAAATTATCATAAAGTAGTAATAATAATTTTTTTATAAGTCATCCTATAATTCGTCCTTAGTTTTCCGAAAATAATACTGTTAAGTAATCATATAGCATATGTGTGTATATATATATATATATATAGGAAAATAAAACATTCCAAAAATTATATAATTTACTGTATATATTTTCCCTTTTTATTTATTATTTTTTTCCATAAGAGCAATTATTTCCTACATCATATATTTTGGCCTGAATAATTCTTCTAGAAACTAGTTACGTATGTACATATCTTAGTACAATATCTTCATAATATTTATCCTTAAAGGTATTACTATAATTTAATAATTATGTTGTAATCACTTTAGTTTCTTGAAAATAATATATGATAGTGATTACTTCTTTTATTTTCACCAAATATAATCGTTAGCTGAAATACCTGTATCCCAATTTTACAAATAAAATACTTAAACAAGAGAAATTTTACCAAAATGCCCCTGAAACTCGAGACACAAAATCCAATACTAAAACATTATCAAAAAATCTTAATAAACCGAGATGTCATAAAGAACAAGAGTATACCGGCTTATCAAGCCATAATTTAACCCGGCAACCAGCTGAAACAATATCAAGTAACAAATCCCGGCAACCCGCCGATAATGTAATCAAAAACAAGAATGACATCTCAACAGATTCCAATGCAGCAGAAGAATAACACAAAAATAAAACAAGAGAAGAAAAAATGATATGCATGTCGACTCTATGGATCCAACCGGGAGAAGAAGCACAGCTACCTGCTGGGATAACCACGTCCGTACTCCGGAAAGGAAAAGGGAGACAGCACGCTAACTAAGAGTCTGAAAAACAACGGTGGCGATTATGTGAGTCGCCTACTCAGTGAGCAGTATAAATCTAGTTATGTAGGCGTGCAAAGCAAGCTCGAAAGGAGAGTAGAGAAACAAGCACAAGTAAGCAAACACACAATAACCAGTACTAACATGCCAACAACATATAAGCAAACAGTTTATGTTTTACATCTGTTTGTGTGTTAAATTTTATTATTATATTTATTATTCAGGGCCCCCTACTGTGTGCGTCGAGCTCGGTCCCGTCTCATGAGACAACCAGGGCGTAAGCCCAAATAAAAACCAGGCATATAGCCCAAATATAACCATAGAGAGAGAGACAGAGAGAAAGAGGGAGGTAGAAAGGGAGAGGTAGAAAGAGGGAGGTAGAACCGATCATCACAGACCCATATGCTAAATCGCATATACCATGCTATCCCGCATGCAAACCCGAGGGGCATCATTTTTCGCTCGAACCAACCGGTCATCAGCACACAATAGTATATCTTTTATAGTATATCATTCTTATTCATACTTAAGAGTTCATGTGTGCCAAAAAGTTATGATTTATCAGGGTTGTGTGAATTATTCATTAAATTAACATCCGGGTTTCCAACCCACATCACATCACACAGTTCACCCAAAATCATATCACATGTTATATCCCATAAAATTAAGCAAGACATGCTTGTCCAACAAATAGCAATACATAGGCACACAATACAGAACATGGCATGTTAGCAAACAAGGCATGCAACTGAGACAAACCAATCTAACAAGCACATGCATACAAACATAAAAAAAAAAAAAAAAAACTTATAAAGTCACCTCAACGACGATTATCCTGTGGAGCTTTCCCCAAGACAGATCCTCCAACTCCCGAGGTATTACCCGTGCCTGAATACCAGCAAACACAATAATTACAAAACAATTATAACAAACCGTGCATGCATGATACTTATATGCTCAACTGAGTAAAACCTGTCCCAAACTACCCGGTTATGTAATTTCGGGGTCTAAGCCCAAAAGGGTATATCTCCTCACCAAAAACTCCAAAAGATTGGAACCCAAAGTTTACCGGGCTCAAGCCCATCTAATTCCAAAAATAATTTCTCGGGTCTAAGGCCCACTTCCTTAAGTCTGCAATAAAACCAATTTATGAATTTGGGCTTAGAGCCCATTCCTTAAAGTCCATAACTAACCATTTATGCCATTGGGCTTTAAGCCCACTTCTTAAAGTCTAAAAATTATCCAAAGGTCCATAAGGTGAGTTAGTTGGGCCTGGGCCCGGTTTTCCTAAACACCGTTCTAAGGTCATTCCCGAGCCCAAGAGTTCATCGACTTAAAGTTCTACCCGTGTCGGTAAGTTCCCGGCCACACACACTCACTCACTCCCCGCTCTCGGTATTCCACTAAATCTCTTTAATGTTTAAATGTACATGTTTTTTGAAACAACGAGGCATATACATAAAGTTGAACCTGGGACTAAGTCGAAATTACCATGCAAAAGCAGAAAAAAATTCCGTCCGCCGGAACAGTACCCGAGCCTTCGCCGGAAAATCCCGAGCTTCGCTGGATTCCGGTCAACCTCGCCGGAAATTCACCTAATCTGCCAGAAACGAACCGAACAACAATTCTGTCATAACCCCAACATCCATTTTAACAATACAACCACCTCAAACATCAAAACGGAAAGGAAGCAAGTAGAGATTTAAAATCCTTACCGGAAAAGGACCCGTGCGTCGTCACTGCCCACTGTCCACGGCTCCAAAACAAGCCCAAAAACAACCTGTGCGTGACGAACCACGCGACTGCAAGCTCTGCTACAGGAACACTAAACCACCAGCAGTAGACCACCCCCCCACCATCCAGAACCACCCACACGCCCGCCGGAACCATCCCTGAAGCAAGACACACACGTCGGCCACCAATCCGACCCGAGACAACACAACACCCACACACCAACAAGCCTACCCGATTAGAACCACAACAAAGAAAATGAATGGGAGAAGAGGAAGAGAAAACAAAGAGATTAGGGGAGGTGATGCTTACCGGAAATGACAGAGGAAGCACCACAATAAGCGGTTCCTCGTCGGTCTTGCTCAGGCCGGCCCTCATCTCGGTCTCCTCTGCAACCCGTGGTGGTCGCGGCGTAGAGGGGAGGAAGTGAAGAGGAAAATGCGGCGAGAGAGAACAAGAGGGAAGAGAGGAGGTGTTGGTGTTTTCAGGAGAGGGGAAACGGAAGAGAAAAGAGAAGAAAAGGATTAGGGAGTGAGAGAGAGAGAGAGGAAGAGAGGCGTTGTCGGGAGGAAGAGAGCAGAGGAGAGAAAAGAAGAAAGAAAAGAAAGAAGAGAGGAGAGGAGGGTTAGGGTTTTTGACCCGCCTAGCCAAAATGACGTCGTTTCGTTTTGGCTGGACACGGTCAACCCGCCATAGCTCGGTCAACATTTTTTTTTCCTTTACCCAAAACGACGTAGTTTAGTCCAAAACTATGGTAAACCCCGCGTTTCTTACCGAAACACGTTTAATCTCCATCGAAAGCCGTACCCGCCATACTAATGACTTAATACCGATATAACCAAGGTAAAATAATTTATTTTCCTAGTCTAAAAGTCCGGAAATACCTCAAGGGTAAAATTGGAATAAAAATTCCGCAAAATTTTATAAATTAAATTATGAAAATCCGGGGCGTTACAGATAGTGCTTATTGTTTTCCATGTTATCTTTTTGCCAAGCAAAGTGGGAAACATGGACACGATATATTCACAGTCAAAGGTTTTAATAGCTGGAAGAGAGTTAACTGTGGAGAAGATTGTGCATTTTTATCACATATAGGAAAAGGTCCAAACTCAGTTCACAAATCTGTCGTCGAATGCTTTGAAAATATGGAAAACCAAACTTCTTGTATTGGTAGGTTTCTGGAGAATAAAACTTCACAAGAAGTTGCAAAAAATCGCTTGCGGCTTAAAACGCCCATAGATGCTGTCAGATGACTTACATTCCAAGCTTGTGCTTTTAGAGGACATGATGAACGGCCAGAATCTAAAAACTGAGGTAATTTTCTTGAAATGATTCAACTTTTGGCATCATATAATGAGCTAGTAAATGCAGTTGTCTTGGGTATTGCCCCAGCAAAAAGTATTCATGCAGCTCCTAGCTTTCAAAAGGAGATTTTGCAATGTTTTGCTAAAAAATGCAAGTAGTAATTTGTAGTGAGATTGGCACTGCAAAATTTTGTTTAATTGTTGATGAGGCACGTGATGAATCAAGCAGAGAACAGATGGCTATTTTTATAAGATTTGTGGACAAAGAAGGATTTATTCGAGAACGATTCTTGGATATAGTGCATGTACCAGATACAACTGCTTTAACTCTTAAAAAAGAGATTTTCACTGTTTTATCTCATCATGGACTTGATGTTCAAAATATTAGAGGTCAAGGTTACGATGGAGCTAGCAATATGCGTGGAGAATGGAATGGATTACAAGTTTTGTTCCTTCAAGATTGTCTATATGCATACTATGTTCATTGTTTGGCTCACCAGTTGCAGTTAGCTCTTGTTGCTGCAGCTAAAGAAGTAGCTGATATTCATACCTTCTTTCAGAATTTATCTTTTATTGTCAACATTGTTTCTAGTTCTCCTAAACGCAAAGATGAGTTACACGCTTTGAGGGAAGCTGAGATTGAACAATTAGTTGCAGATGATGAGCTTGATACAGGAAAAGGAATGAACCAAATTGGTACTTTACAATGTCCAGGTGATACTAGATAGAGTTCCCATTTTAATTCAATTTGCAGTCTTCTAAACATATACAGTGCCACTTGCAAACTCCTCGAGAACATTTCCATTAAAGGATCTATATCTTCTCAATGGGGGGATGCTACTTTTGCTTTCAAATGCCTAAAATCATTTGATTTTGTGTTTGATATGCTGATGATGAAGGAAATTATGGGAATCACACATGATCTTTGCCAAGCATTGCAAAGAAAATCTCAAGACATACTAAATGCTATGCAATTGGTATCAAGTACCAAAAAGTTAATCCAGAAGTTAAGAGATGATGGTTGGGATTGTTTTCTAAAAGAGGTGACCACATTTTGTAATAGTCAAATTATTGAAGTTCCAGACATGGATGCGCATTTCTCTGACATTATTCGGTCTCGGCGTTATAAAGATAATGTCACAGTTGAGCATCATTATCGTATTGACATATTTACAGCTGCCACCGATCACCAACTGGAAGAGTTGAATAGTAGATTCAGCGAGCAAGCAACTGAACTTCTTATTCTAAGTACAGCTTTGGATCCTAGAAATGCTTATAACTCGTTCAATGTTGATGACATATGCAAGCTTGTGAAGCATTTCTATCCTCAAGATTTTTCTGAACAAGAGAAAATCCAACTAAAGTATCAGCTTCAGCATTACAAGAATGATGTACTCAGTCATCCAAATTTGAAGAATCTATCCACGACTGTTGATTTGTGCCATGCATTGGTAGAAACTAGAAAATCAACAGCGTTTCCTCTTGTTGATAGATTACTTCGGCTTATATTGACTCTTCCGGTGTCAACAACTACAAAGAGAGCTTTTTCAGCTATGAAGCTTGTCAAAACAAGACTACGTAACAAGATGGAGGACGATTTTCTTGCAAATTACTTGATTGTCAACATTGAAAGAGAAATTGCTGAAAAATTTTCAGTTGATCAAATAATTAATGACTTTGACAAAATGAAACCGCGCAAGCGCGAATAAGATAATTTTGTAATATTTTATATAAACAATAAATTCAACTTTTATTAATTTTTATTCTATAATATTTTTATAGCTTAACGGTTTTTATTTTCTCGCGTAAACTTGCCCCCCTAACTAGAAATCTTGGATCCGCCCCTGCCTTTACTTAAATAAATGTAACATTGTGTCATCTTCTGGAAAAAAAAATGTAACATTACGTTCCCCAACCTGTTCATAATCGTGCAAACACATCCTTTCCACCCCTGATTCCGGTTCACCTGTAGGGTTACGGCACGTGGCATGTGGGTCCCGGGCCAAAATTTTCCACCTAATTTTTGGAATTATATTTTTTATTCATTATATGTTTTTTAGTAAATCATTTTTCTTTTTTAAAAATTTTGAAAAAAAATGAAAATGCATAGCGATGTAGGTCCCACCCACGTGGGATTGTCGCCCATCGGAGGAGGGGTGCCCTAGGCGGGAATTTTGCCGCCCGCTTAAGACAACGTCGTTTTTTCGTGAAGTGCGAAAAACCAAACTCCAACTCGTGTCGTTTCGCGCTATACAGCAAAGGAGGTGCCATTTTCGTTCCACTGCCTTGTTTACTCCGAAAAATAGTGGGACTCGGGGATTTGTTGCAATAACTAATATAAATAATTTAATAATTTCATTAATATTATGGACAAAATATATGATTTTAATTTTAAAAAAAAAAGTAAAAAACCGAAGCAACGGGACGGGTTTATGCTAGTATATTCAGTATATATTCTACCTCATCGGCCCTGACGCCATACCTACCCAGGAAGCAGATGCCCACATTGGGTGGGGAAGGGTATACAGGTAGGGTATACAGTACACTGATGGCTTGGACTGGATGCACCCAACCCCTGACAATATGATAAAACAATAATTCTTTTTTGAACCATGATAAAACAATAATCCCACATCTCACTTTTGTTATATATGTGCCCATTGACGAGTTAGCCATTGTGAGTTGTGACAAACATCCCCCATACTGACACTGGGTTAATGTAAAGTGAAAACATATATGTCTTCCTTAATTATATACCTCTATGAGTTTCATTGTAATGGATTCAACAATGCATCAACAGTTTTTTTCTTTTCTGGGGTTGAATTTCTCGCGTAATTATATATTCTGTAATTAAATCGTCGGCTGTGTAAATTTATCAACTTTTCCTACCATTTCGATTTTATTGGGTTCAGACACTCCAAAAACTCATTTAATTTTTTTTTTAATTTAGGATGTGTGAGAATACAAAAATATTGAATTCCGATTATTAGAATTAAAAAAAAAATCTTGAACTACCAAATTGAATACTTACACCCTCGATAACATGTACATCAAGCTCTTATCTAATTATGGAATTTCCGAAGCGGATCGCATAGCTCCAAAGTCAAATATTATATGTATATTTGGGGTCGATAATCTCGGTGGGTAGAATTGATGATAGTTTGCGATTGTAATTATTTATGTAATTCTTATGTACTAAAACAAATGGGGGCAAATATTTGGTTACATCTTCACATTACCAATAATGCTAGACCCACCCTTAAGACATTTACAAAAGAACAATAGTACTAGAATATTCTTCAGTTCATGGCCAACATTCATATTGGCAAAAAGTATACAATTACACTACTAATTAGATAGTTTCCATATTTTAGGACGATAGATAGGGATGGTTATCCTCTTTTCTTCGAGAAAATCTATGGTACGCAATGCGTACCAAGTGGAGTCTTACTAGTTATACCAAGGGGCCTACTTTTTTAAACACATCACCTCCCTTAATGGTTAATTAAAATTTTCACGCGCGCTGTAGACAAGATCTATATTTATTTTATTAATTCTTTTATTTCTATTCCAGTATCGCGCGCTCTCCACCCTTCCTTCCTGTCACCTCCAGTGTGATCAACCTAAAGCAGGTAGTGTTCTTATTGTTTTGATTTTTTAATTTTACAAAATACTTATTGTATTTTTCCTTAGTTCTTATATTGGACATCCATTTTTTTAAAATTTTCTTAAACTTTTAAAAGTAATAGAATTGCAAATACATGGTAATTTATAAATTTTTAAACATGGAAATTAAAATATCAAACTATATAAAAAAATTAAAATATGGACTACAACATATTAAACATTTCTACTGGTGTAATTTTTCAAAAAAATTTAAAATATTCACCTTTTTCAAAATTTTATCCAGATGGAAAATTTAAAATTAGGCTTTCATATTTTTCCATATTTTAAGTTTATAGAATAATTTAAAATTTTATTTTTAAAAATTTTAAACTATTCACTTTTTTAAAAAAAAAAACCTAATTGACATTGGAAATTTGAAATTTGCTTTCAATAATTATTTACATATTTTAAGTTTATATATTTTTTAAAAAAAATTAGCCGTAATAAATTCTGTCTAATTTCTTTGTTCGTAATAATTTAATTTTATCAATTTATGGTGAAAATTTGATAATATTTTTAAATTTTAAAATGTTTTACTTATTATTATCATAAAAATTATTTTTTTCTTTACATCATTACAAAAAATACATATTTCTGTATTTTTAAGCTTATATAATTGCTCAAGAAATATTTTGTGTTCAGTATATAAAAAAAGATATATTAATTAATTTGTATACTAAGAGAGTCACATAAATGAATAAAGAAATGGCAAGGCCGTTAGATTTAGACTGGAGTCCTTATGTAATTTTGAAGATTCCCAGAATGAAGAGAGTTTTGACTATTAATCACCACTCTTTTCAGGGTTCAAGTACATAGTTAGAGGTGAGAATGAAAAAAATAGAACAATGATGTGGGCTTTTGACTGAACAGGTGCGCAGGTTGCAGGTGATAGGAAGGAAGAAGGCGCGATGGTGGCCAAGTAGAAACAGCTTAAGGGCTTTTGGAAAATTAAGAAATCAATAAAATAAACATTAGACCTCTATACAACGCGCGTGTGAACAACCTTGTTAGAATAGTCTGATGTGTATTAAAAAAAATGGGCCCTCATATAACTTGTAGGATGCAACGTGGTACGCTATGCGTACAGTAGAATTTCTCCTTTTCTTCAGGGCAACCAATGACTAAGGCATAGTACTTAATAAATGCTAGTACTAGTTATATTCCCTGAATTGGCTTCTGTGGATTGGTTATATATATATGGGACGGGAACAATATGAGCAACTACTGTAGCTGAGGAGAAGCAGATGAGAAATAAGCCACGCCCACGCCCACGCCCACGAGGAATATTGAAGAAGAATCAAGGGCACTTGGGTCCTCCTCTCTTGGTCTTCCAGTTATTGTAGCAGGGACAGGTCTGCTTGTTACCATAGGTGCCAGCAGGAACACACAGGCATTTTGCACAACATTTCTGGCAGAAGAACATACATGGCTTCTTGTAAGCGGTGGCGGAGCACCTTGCAGTGCAGCGTGGTGCACACTCTGCACAATCACAGTTTCATGATTAGTTTTTTTTTTTTTTTGGTTCTTTTCTTTTCAGAAATCAAATCCCAAATCACATCAACAGGCTGCTGGTTTGCAGTTGGAACATTTTTAGTACAGTCCAGCAGAACACCACACGATGTGCACGGCATTGTATTTGTGGATCACTTTTTTTTGTATTCTTCCGCATATGTGCATAATTAACGAATAATTAATCAATAGGCTATATATTAATTTTTTTTTGCTATAAAATGAGGGAAAATGTAGCTCACCTTGAGGATGGAGGCTGCCTTGGGTGGCACCATACTGAGTAACGGAGAACACCAGGAAAAAAAATTAGTTAGAAGTGTGAAAACTGTAAAAATGTTGGTTTCTGCAGAATATTTTCCTTTTCTAGTAATTTTTATGAAAAAAAAGGGAGCTGGTGGGGCGGCATTAGCCTTACCAGTGCTTGATTGTCTTGATGTTGGGGCTGAGACGCAGAGATTTGCGCGCCAATAGCCTATAATTTAAAGAAGTGAGCAAAAATGATACATTAACAGGAAATAGGAAGTGAATCAAAGCATGGAAAAATGTTTGTTTACAGAAGAAGATCGTACTTGCGTTTCTTCCCCAAGCAAAAGAAGCAACATCAGCATACAGGATAGCAAGGTAGTGCTTTGTATTTTTCCCATTTTTTTCCTTTGTTGGGGTGGAGAACAGCGAGGCACAGTGAGCTACTTGAAGAATTAAGAGACGATGATGATGGTGGTTTTGTGAAGGAATGCAAAGGAAGACATGGGTATTTATAAGCGGGTTTTGCTATACTGGGCCTACAATGGATGGGTGAAATATTGATTGTTGCAGGACAAGTTGTTCAACATTTGTTCTTCCCCTTTTCAACTTGATTGGGAGATGGAAAATAATAAAGGAAAAGAAACGGATAAGATAACACTTAATTCTCTTAAAAGCATTTCTAAAAACACAAAAAGAAATTACAGGAGCCCCTTAACACTTGTTAGGAGGTGAGAGCTAGTGAGTCGGAAACAGTAGTTACACTTTCTTTTTCAAACATGTCATATACTATTATTTTGAGGTTTATGTTGTAGTGAAACCGCCAATATCCCGCATACGCCGACTTTCCTATTGTTAGTTACTTTACAACTCGTTTTGTCATTGCTCTGACGTTTTCGTTATCCAGGTTTAGGGTTAAATTGTACATGTTTTTTGTTTAAAAAATGTAAACATCAAGATTTAGGATATTGGGATGATGTAACAATTAATTTTTGTAAACAATGCGGGAAATTCCGAAATTTTATTCATGGGCAAGATGTATTCCGTATGAGAAAACTTGTAGATTATCTCGGAGACATTCTTTGGAAATAGGTGCCATTTTCAGTTCACTTTTGTGTAGGAAGTTGGGGGTGAATTAATGGTGATTTTTTATTAATCCCGCAGCAGCAGCAGCGGAGATGATAAGTGAAAAATGGGCCACACATAGGGAGGGAGGGAGGGAGGTGTTAAATATTCAACACCAAGGATTTGATCTTAGTTGTTATTATTATCTAGTCAAAGATTAGGATTTAATTATTTTGATTGTATCTAGGTAGTTATTATCTAGATTTGGTCTTAGGTTGTTATCATTTAAAATATCTAGATTAGATATTAGTTAGTTTTATTTATTTTTCAAAGTTTAAAGGAGATTGTTAGTTTCCTAATTTCTAGGTTAGTTGTTAATTTTGTAGCCTATATAAAGGCCCTACTTTCTAATGGAATAGCATCCCAAGCATTAGAGCTTTCTAGCATTTCTCTCTGAGTATTCTAAGAGTGTATTCTCTCTTTTCTTATTTGTTGTCTTATTACTACTCTTTGTGAGTTTTTCTATCTTTTCTAACTCGGGTTCTGCACGACCTGCTTGTGCAAGTTAGTCTTGCTTAGTCTCAGCACAGTCTGCCTGTGTGACGAGGTTGGTAGTGTGAAAACGGAACTTTGTTCGACAATCTGGTAGCGGAGCAGGTCCTTCTTCGGGAGATCACGTAGCGGTGTTTTGTGAGAATCTTTGTCGATACAATGACCGACCTTCAAGTTATCGGCGCAATGGAGAAGCTCAATAACAACAACTACAGTACGTGGTCAACCTGCATGATGTCCTACTTGCAAGGACAAGATCTGTGGGAAGTGGTCAATGGTACCGAGGTAGCACAACCAGCAGATACAAACGGAGAGTTGCGGAAGTGGAAGATTAAAGTGGGCAAGGCAATGTTCGCTTTGAAGACAACAGTAGGAAATGAAATGCTGCAATGCATACAGAAAGCTGAAACTCCGAAAGAAGCTTGGGATACACTTGTCACTCGGTTTTCTAAAAAGAATGATACGAAGCTTCAACTTTTAGAGAACGAGTTATTGTCGGTGACACAAGGCAACATGACAATAGCACAATACTTTCACAAAGTGAAGTTCTTGTGCCGTGAGATTTCGGAGTTGGATCCAGAAGCATCTATCGGCGATTCCAGGATGAAGAGAATTCTTATCCATGGTTTAAGGCCGGAATTTAGAAGCTTTATTGCTGCTGTATAAGGTTGGCCAAAACAGCCATCACTTGAGGAGTTTGAGAATTTGCTAGCCGGTCAAGAAGACTTAGCTAAGCAAATGGGAGGAGTCCCGCTGAAGAATGAAGAAGAGGCACTCTATGCAAAGAAGAGCAAGTGGAATTCCAAGCAGCATGAAGGCGGTGGATCCAAGAAGAATGGTGGCAAGTTTAAAAGTCATCATGGTGAGACGAGCACTCGTGAAGGAGGCTCGAAGAACTATTCCAATGGAAGGAGGTTCGAAGGAAAGTGTTACAACTGTAACAAGAAGGCGAAAGACTGTTGGTCTAAGAAGAAAGCCATGGAAAGCAATGTTGCCACATTCAAAGATGAAGAAGAATGGGATGCTGAAGCATTGTTTGCTGCAGAAGATGAAGATTTTGCATTTACGGCAGCAACACATAATCGAATCGATTATGCGAACGACTGGATTGTTGATTCAGGTTGTTCAAATCATATGACAGGTGACAAAGCCAAGCTGCAGGATTTGTCAGAATACACAGGTAGCTGTGTGGTGGTAATAGCAAACAACTCCAAGTTACCAATAGCCCATGTTGGTAACACGACTGTTTCTCCTCAGTATGGTGATGTTGAAGTGCCACTCCAAAATGTCTATCACGTACTAGGCATGAAGAAGAATCTCCTATCGGTATCACAGTTAACATCTTCTGGTCACTTTGTCATGTTTGGCCCACAAGATGTTAAAGTATATCGAGGTCTGGAGGTGACGGAAGATCCAGTGATGAAAGGACGAAGATTGGAGTCAATCTACGTGATGTCTGCAGAAACGGCATATGTAGACAAGACAAGGAGAAGCGAAACAGCATAGTTGTGACATATATGGTTGAGTCACGTTAGCTATTCCAAGCTAGACGTGATGATGCAGAAGTCGATGTTGAAAGGGCTTCCACAGCTTGAAGTCAGAAAGGATGTTGTGTACGGAGGCTGCCAATATAGGAAGGCACACCAGTTGCCGTATGAAGATTCGAAGTTTAAATCAAAGGAACCGTTAGAGTTGGTTCATTCTGATGTATTTGGACCTGTGAAGCAATCCTCGATCAGTGGGATGAGGTACATGGTGACCTTCATTGATGACTACTCAAGACATGTTTGGGTTCATTTTATGAAGAAGAAGTCTGAAACTCTTTCAAAGTTTAAAGAGTTCAAGGAGACGGTTGAAGTAGAGTTGAGCAGCAAGATCCGTTGTCTTCGTACTGACAACGGGGGAGAGTATACCTCAGAGGAGTTTTTAAACTTTTTTCAAGGGTGCCAAGTACGCCACCAATTCACATGTGCAAACACTCCACAGCAGAATGGTGTTGCAGAGAGGAAGAACAGACATTTGGCTGAAGCCTGTCGAAGTATGCTTCACGCTAAAAATATTTCTAGATGTTTTTGGGCAGAAGCAATGAAGACTGCAACCTTTGTGATCAATAGGCTCCCTCAACAGAGGTTGGATTTTCTCTCACCCTTTGAGATACTGTGGAAGAAGAAGCCTGTTGTTAGTTGCTTTCGAGTGTTTGGTTGTATCTGCTATGTATATGTACCTAACCATTTACGTAGCAAGATGGACAAGAAAGTTGTGCGTTGTATCTTTGTAGGATACGACAGTCAGAGAAAAGGATGGCGATGTTGTGATCCAACTACTGGGAAATGCTATACATCCCGAAATGTAGTGTTTGATGAAGCGTCTACATGGTGGTCCTCAGATAAGCAAGCACTGCCAGATTCAGATAATCTGAAAGAGACAGTGGAGTCTTCTCAAGTTCAGCTAAGTTTAGGAGAAGCTGAAGTTTTAGAAGATGGTGAAGATCGTGTAGCTGTAGCTCAAAGTCCTTGGTGAACAGGTGTGCACCAAAGGCCAAATGAAGAAGTTAGGCCGCATGAAGAAGCTGAGCCAAGTGGAGATAGCGAGCCGAGTGGAAGAGGCGAGCTGAGTACAGCTGAGCATGTAGAAGGTGAGTCAAGTGGAGATAGCGAGTCAAATGAAGAAGGCAAGTTGGTTGCAGCTGAACAGCCAGCTCAGCCGAGAAGATCAGTAAGACCTAAGAAGCCGAATCCCAAGTATGCCAATGCTGCTGTTGTAGAAGATGTGAAAGAACCTGAGAGTTTTGAAGAAGCATCTTTGAGCTCAAGATGGATTAAAGCTATGGAAGAGGAGCTTGCAGCATTGGATCATAACCAGACTTGGGAGCTTGTGCCACTGCTAGGAGGAGTAAAGCCTATTTCTTGCAAATGGGTTTACAAGATAAAGCGTCGCACAGATGGATCGATTGAGAGGTACAAGGCTCGCTTGGTAGCTCGAGGATTCTCTCAACAACATGGACTAGACTATGATGAAATGTTCAGTCCAGTCGCAAAGCTTACAACTGTGCGAGTTCTACTAGCACTTGCAGCTAGTAAGAACTGGAACCTGTGGCAGATGGACGTGAAGAATGCATTTTTGCATGGGGAGCTAGATCGAGAGATCTACATGGATCAACCAAAGGGTTTCGAGAGTCAAGATCATCTCGAGTATGTATGTAAACTCCGGAAGGTCCTCTATGGACTAAAACAAGCACCAAGGGCCTGGCATGGCAAAATTGCTGAGTTTTTAGTCCAAGGTGGTTATGTTGTGACAACTGCAGACTCTAGCTTGTTTGTTAAAGCTAGTAGAGGGAAGTTAGCTATAGTGCTGGTCTATGTGGATGACTTAATCCTCACAGGAGATAGTGAAGAGGAAATTCTCCAGACAAAGCAGAATTTGTCAGTATGCTTCTAGATGAAAGAGCTTGGACAGCTTAAGAACTTTCTTGGTCTTGAAATTGACCGTACACAAGAAAGTATCTTTCTTCATCAGTAAAAATATTGTAAAGATTTGCTGAAGAAATTTGGAATGCACGATTGCAAACCAATATCGACACCTATGGAGCCAAACGCCAAGTTATGTGCTCATGAAGGAAAAGATTTGGAAGATGCAATGATGTATCGTCAATTAGTGGGTAGTTTGATATATCTGGCTCAAACAAGACCAGACATCTCCTATGCGGTCGGTGTGATGAGTCAGTATATGCAAAACCCAAAGAAGCCTCATTTGGAAGCAGTCAGAAGAATCTTGAGATATGTCAAAGGCACACTTAACACTGGAATTCTGTACAAGAGAGGTGAAGACTACAGATTAGTTGGCTACTGTGATGCTGACTATGCAGGTGATCATGATACCCGACGTTCAACTACTGGGTATGTTTTTAGATTAGGGTCTGGAGCAGTTTCCTGGTGCAGTAAAAGACAACCAACGGTGTCTTTATCCACAACAGAAGCAGAGTATCGAGCTGCAGTAATGGCAGCTCAAGAGAGCACTTGGCTTGTGCAGTTGTTGAAGGATTTGCATCAGTCAACTGATTATGCAATTCCTTTGTATTGTGATAATCAATCAGCAATACGTTTGGCTGAGAATCCCGTGTTTCATGCGAGGACTAAACACGTGGAGGTTCATTATCACTTTATCAGGGAAAAAGTTCTTGAAGAAGAAGTGGAGCTGAGGCAGGTGAAGACTGAAGATCAAGTCGCAGATGTGTTCACAAAAGGCTTGAGTGGAAACAAGTTTGAACGCTTTTGTCGTCAGCTCGGCATGGTGGAAAGAGCGGGAGTTGGTGTTGAGGGGGAGTGTTAAATATCCAACACCAAGGATTTTATCTTGGTTGTTATTATTATCTAGTCAAGATTAGGATTTAATTATCTTGATTGTATCTAGGTAGTTATTATCTAGATTTGGTCTTAGATTGTTATCATTTATCTATTTTTCAAAATTTGAAGGAGATTGTTAGTTTCCTAATTTCTAGGTTAGTTGTTAATTTTGTAGCCTATATAAAGGCCCTACTTTCTAATGGAATAGCATCCCAAGCATTAGAGCTTTCTAGCATTTCTCTCTGAGTATTCTAAAAGTGTATTCTCTCTTTTTTTATTTGTTGACTTATTACTACTCTTTGTGAGTTTTTCTATCTTTCCTAACTCGAATTCTGCACGACCTGCTTGTGCAAGTTAGTCTTGCTTAATCTCAACACAATCTGCCTGTGTGACGAGATTAGTAGTGTTAAAAATTAGTGCTTAGTGCTGCGCATTGTTCACGTTGTGATAACGAAATTTTGTTCACCAGGAGGGAGATGATTAATATGAATACTGCACACGCAGAGGGCATGAGGCATGAGGAGCGTATTTATAGCACCCCATGTGCCATTCGCAATCAATTTGGGCCCCAAAGCAGGACAGTCAACATGTGCCTAACCACATGCCCAATTGCCCATGCTGTTCGTTACTATGGGACCCTCCACATGCAAAAACTAACCAACACAACCATCCCATCCCATCAATGTGTTACTAGTTACTACTAGTAGTAGTCTAGTACTACTGCTAACATTAGAATTTGGCCCAAGTGGAGCAACCCAACTACGCTCCTCCCTCGCCACATATCAACCACAAAAAGAAAATAAAAGATAATCGGCTCATAAAACCAAAAAGACAAAGAAAGATAATTGGCTCAAAGCAACTTCAAAGGCAGCCAACCAACTATTAGCTTGAGTTGAGTGTAATAAAGAGCAAGACCTGGCTAGTCTCAGTGTCTCCTATTGTCCCTTTTAAGTCGCTCAAAGCAAATTGACGGGATCTGGAGGCTTTTAGTAGCCCAACAATTCATTTTGTACTAGTCGTCGTGTACCTCAAAGTTTTTTTTTACCAATTGTGTACCTGGCTTGGAGTGTTTAAAAGTGTACCACTGGTGTACTTGGGGGCAGTTATCCGGATAGGCATGCCACGTGTCGGAAATTGAATGGTGCCATGCGAATTTTTTAGAAAATAAAAATGGTAGGACACACATCTAAAATTCCACATGGCACCAGTCGTAGTATGACACGTGGCATGTCGCCCAATCAATTGCCCAAAGTGCACGATTAGTACACTTTTAAACTAACAAGGTACAAGATTAGTATAAAAATACTTCAGGGTACACAATTGGTACAAAATGAATAGTTGAGTACTAAAAAATCATAGCAAATCCCCAAATGCAACCACCCAAAATATTAACTTGAGGGTCAAGAGCAAGACCTAGCTATATTTCAAATTCAATATTAGTTTATATTAAAACATGCAATATTGAGTGGGTTGTCTTGGTAATAGGTTAGCAACTAGTGCACACCCCGTGGACACACAGGTGTAGAAATTGATATTATTTTTTTAAAAAATATAATTAATGTTTAATTAATTATATAAAATAATACAGAGAAATTAATGATAAAAATGTATAAATAAAATACAATCAATATAAATTGAAAAGTTTAATCCCAATATCTTATCATCAGCTGATCATTATTTTAAAAAAGAGATAAAAATATCCATATTCATATTTTTATACTTTTGCTAAACTAAATTGATGCTATACAAAGAGAGAGGATATAATATGAAGCCAAATATCTTGTTTGTTTTTAAAGTGTCAGGTGCCATCTCTAAAATCTGTCTTGATATATATATATATATATTAAAACTAGCCTTATATTCCTTGCATCTCCATCCGTATTATGATGACATGTTCCTTTGATTTTCAAATATATATAATATATTCAAATACTTATTTATATTAAAGATCATATAATAAAATATGGTATGCTAGCCTTATGTTCCTTGCATCTCCCTCCGTATCATGCTGACATGTTCCTTTGGTTTTCAAATATATAAAAAAAATTCAAATACTTATTTATATTAAAGATCATATAATAAAATATGGTATGCTGAGATCAAATTTAATGGTGCTTCCAACTATAATAAAAATGTTAATTGTATTTGTTACGTCTAAATTTAATATAGTTTGCATTAATTTTTTCAAAACAATGTATTTTTATAAGTACTAGGTGATTCATTTTATTTATAATAATTAGCCAATATATTAATATTAAATTACCTAAATATTGTTGAGAAAAATGAATGGGTGAGAAAAATAATAATTTTTTTTAATATTTCTTGCTAGTGATCTTGTGTTGGTGCATTTGAAATAGTAGAAATGCTTTTGTTTTTCATTTGGTTTGAATCAATGTACACCCTCCAAGTGGCTTTACGCCTAATGTAAGAGCACTGTGCGGGACATTTGCCTTAGGCTCACCCTCTTAATGTCAGTGAAACCGGCTCCTGTTGTGCAAAGAGGATGGTGTTGCGAGAAGCCTGACATTGATTGGATTAAAACTAATTGCGATGCCTCCATAGTCTAACCGGCTCCGGTTGTACAAAGAGGATGGTATTGGGAGAAGCCTAACATTGGTTGGACTAAAATTAATTGTAATGCCTCCTTCGACTATACGAATGGCAATGATGGGCATTGTATGCAGATCACAAGTTGGTACTTTAATTGATGTGTCCTATTTTTGCTTGAAGTGTTTATCTCCATTGGTAGCAGAAGCCATGACAGTGAAAGAATTCGTCCTTCTTGCATTGGTAAGAGACTTTGTTAAAGTGGCTATTGAGACGGATTCAAAGTTATTACTTGATTCTCATGCTGATAATTCTTAAGTTAAATAACTTTTTATGTCCCTTAACTTTATCAATTTCCTTATTGTTATCCCTCTACTTTTATTTTCATCAATGGTATCCCTAAACTCAATAAAAATTGGGTGTTAATGTCTTTTTTCCCCAGTGTTGCTGGTCATATGCTCTCGTGGCACATGTCTAGTAGAATCTCATGTTTTTAAATTGTTAATTGGTTCCACTTTTTTATTTTTATATTTCCACTAAATATTATATTTTGACTAAAATAAAACTGAATATTGAAATTAAATTCTATTATTTTTATCTTTTCCATTTATCATAATTTTTTTATATATTTCCACTCTACTTCAATCGAAACTAACAAAAAATTCCAAACTTTGCATTTCTTCTTGATTGTTTTAAAAATTTTAAAAAGAACACAAATTAAGAGCAACTAAGGAACAGAAGGTAACAAAAAATTAAATATTTCCTTTTCAAATTGATGTTTCCAAACCTATTTTTCTTAAACAAATACTTCCACTCCTATAAACAAGAGAGAAGAGATTCAAAAAAATTGTAGAAAAAGACAATCTTCATCTTCCACTTCCACCATAAAATAAAAAATAAAAAAAGTGTTGAGCTGCAATGGTGGATTCGATGAGACAGAGGTTGCCTGCAAATTTGGGGAGCAAACAATGGCGGATCTTCTGTCGGTGCCGCCTTTAAGAGATTTGTTCGTCGCCATTGTCAACACCGCCTCTACGAGATTTGTTGTTGTCTGTTTGTCGATGTTATCGCTTCCTCCAATTAATCATTCGTTGTTGCTTCCAATACCAGATCAAGACTACTGTAATTTTTGTGGCCGAATATGGCCTTCCACACTGTGGGGTGGTGGCCGTTGAGCCCGGGGTCTCCCCGACACTATGACGCGTAGCAGGCGAGGGTGTCCGCTGGTGCCCCGGTGGGCGGTCTCTTCTATGAGGAGGGTCTAATGCTAGGATGTAACCGGTTCTGACCGGGGCCTGGACCGACGGGGCGATGATGACACCACTGATGCCTTTTTTTTTGCGACAAAAAAAAAGACTACTGTAATTTTCCTAATAAATTTGCAAAGGAGCATATTGACTTCCAACCATGAGCAGTAATGGAATGGGAGAAAATGAATGTCTGCTATTGAGCATAAAATACTAAAAGAGATTTATTGCTCTTAAAGGTATGGTGAATGTTTGTAAAAAATTGATTTGGTGACTACAGCATATCACGAGCAACCACCCCTATAAACCACGTAGGTTTTTAATCTAAGAAAAGTTATTAGATAAGTATTTTTAATCCAACAATTGTCATGTCTTCTTAAAGAATAATATTAAAAAAAATCTAGGCACAAAGAAAAAAATGCCTAGGTGTATAATTACTTTGATTTATTTGTTTTGAGGGTAGGAAACATATGAATGGACTCCACCTTTGAAACGCCCCGACCCGTTTTTACCGTGCATAGTAAACACGTGCCGGAACTGTAACGACCTTACCAAACAAGCCCAGTATACAGTGTATACAATAGAAATTCTGGCTTAACAGCCCAAATTATAAACATCAGAAATCTGGCCCTTCGGCCCAACATCAAAACATATCACCCGAACCCGGGAACAACAAATGATAAAATCGGCCCAATGGCCCAGCAATAGCAGTAATCAGGACAGCGGAAGACTTAAAAACTCACAAAGACACTGTATGCGACACTGATGCAAACTAATGGATCCAAATCCTGTCCAAGGGATAACGCCGCAGCCTGTCTGGAATGCCACATACCTGAACCACAAACAACTCAACCTACGGGATGAAAGCCCGCAGGTGAGGGGTGAGTCCGAAGTGCTCACCGACGAAGGATAGACAAACAATATGCAACACTATAAATTATTCAAGGTCGAAAACAGGCAAAAAACGCCAACATATACCAAACCAAAAGACTCGACCCAAAACTGGTCCAAGACCAAAAAGACTTAAACAAAAATCTAATTTCCAATTTTATCTTTCCGGGCCCCGTCACGGATAAGCTAGGGGTCAGAACTAGTTCTCAACATATTTCGGGTGCCAGACCAAACCAAGAGAGCCCAGGGATCGACATCCCAAAATAGTAACCCAGGGATAGACATCCCAAATATAATCACGGGATAGACATCCCAAGCAAAGACATGCTTATCACAAGTAACCCAGGTCATGGCCACCACAAAACAGTCTTAAACCATCGAGTCGTACCTCTACTTACCACATGACAATTATATCATCATCTTCCAAACCAAATCTCAGGGATCAACATCCCTAGCCAAAATACCGGGATAGACATCCCAATCCAAAACCGAGGATCGACATCCCTATCACAAATTATTATTTAACCCATTATACTTAATACCAAAAAGACACAAGGATAAACATCCAAAAACTCGACGTACGGGGATAAACATCCCAAAACCAATCAAGATACTGGGATAAACATCCCGACAACAATCAAGACAATGGGATAAACATCCCGAATCAAACCACAGTAAATGCAACAATCAACAGTGCAATAATCATCAAACACAACAACCGAGTAATATAGGCACATATCGAAGGAAATCCATCCTCACCTTAGCTGATTACTCAACCCTGAAGACAATGACCGGTCCCATGCCGGCTCCTCGGAAAACTGCCCGATATCAAAACCTATATAACAAAACATTATATACTCACATAAGAAGCACATAAGAGTATGCCATGATGCCAATACTGCGAAATAAACCCATCCCGGTTCATATCCTTTATTATTATCTTTTACCATAATTAAACCTTTTCCGAAAATATATCGTATGCATATAAGGTTACAAAAATATATTTCCAAAGCTATTAAATCAAAATATTTTATAAAATAATATACTTTTTCCAAAATTATAAGCAACATAATTTTTCTGGAATTTGTATCATATATATTTATTTTCCCAAAATTAATTCCATAAAATATATTACTTGCCAAAATATAATTACCAAATATTATTATCTAACAAAAATATATAAAATAATCATATGCTATATAGTATTTTCCAGAAAATATATAATCATAAAAACTGATTTATGAAAATAAATACAAACTTATAAATATACATATATTTTCTAAAGACAAAATACATTTTAAGAAACAATTATATAACAACATAATTATATATTTTCAGAAATGTTAACTATGTAAAATATATATATTTTCAGGAAAATATCCCTTTCATTTTTATTTAATTTTAACAGATTATAAATATATATATTTATTATTTTTTATTTTTAAAAAAAGAAAAATCGGACTGGGCCATGAATAGTGCCAGCCCAACCTACTCCACAGGCCAGCCCAAGCCCCAAGCAAGAGCCCAAGGACAGGCCCGCGAAGCAGGCCCAGCGCACAGCCCAAAACCTAGCCCAGACGGTCGCGACCCGGACAAGCACGCGGGTCAACAAACCAGGATCTGCTCACCTCGTGGGTTGCAGCGGTGCGGCGGCGACGACAGGTGCGAGGAAGGAAGGGCGAGCACTCCAACAGCAGCTGCGGACGAGGGCGACTCCATGGGCGGTGGAACGGCGGCGCTGCGTCGTCGGCAGGAGGCGGTTGGCACGGGGAAGCAGATCCGCCGGGTCTGCTCGCAGGTCAACGGCTCGTGCAGGAGCGTCCGGCGGCGGAAAGCGACGGGGAGGGCGGAGACAGGTCGGCGACGGTGCGGAGAGGGCCATGGTGGCGGTGGTGTGTCTGGAGGCGGCGCCGAACTCTTCGACGTGTACAGTGATGGCTCGGGAGGAAGGTGGTGCCACTATGCATCCCTTTTTTTTTCATTTTTATTCTTTTTCCTTATTTCCTTTTTTTCTGTTTTCTTCTGTTTTCTTTTTTTTTTTCCCATTTTTTGTATTTATTTTTTTCTTCTCTCTTTTTTGTTCTTCCTTTTTTTTTCCCTTCCTTTTATTTTCTTCTTCCTCTTTTTTTTTCTATTTTCCTTCTTCTCTTTTTTTCTGATTTCTATTTCTTTTTTTCTTTTTTTTTAATTTCTTTTCTTTTTTTCTCTCCCTCTCTCTTTTTCTTTTTTTTCTTTCTTTTTTTTTCCTCTCCTCCTCCTTCTCCCTTTCTTCCTGCTTCCTTTTTATAAAGATGAAAATACTGTACAACCTGTGAATGTTCAATAATGCAGCTTGTCTGCATTATGGAGCGAGTCCGGTCCGGATCAGAAAATAACTAATACCCTCTTGGTTATTTTCCGGTGTGATTTTTCGAAGATTCCGGGACCCAAAAAATACCAAATTTTGTCCGTAAAATCCACGGAAAAATCACAAGCGCGGGAAAAGCCTCGGTTACGAAAAACGACGCTCGATTTACCTTGAATTAATTACCCAAGATTAATTCATTCGGTAAATCACTGTAAAAAGACTTTTACAGTCCTGGTAAAAATCCAAATTTTTACTCGGGCTGTTACAGTCTACCCACCTTAAAAGGAATTTCGTCCTCAAAATTCCGTCTTATCCATGGGTCCTACCACGATAAGCTTCTGGCACACTCTGCCAGGTGTCCAACTCAACACGAGATACCGCTTATACCCTTAAACGACATCTCCTCCGCTTATATAAACCAAACCTCATAACTGAGAACTCACTCTCAGCCATGGACTCTCCACTAAGAACTAAAACCACCTGAGACTCCGAGGACAACAGCTACATCGGTGGTACTATTTTCCCGACAAGCTTCGATGAAGAACCTCCCAAGAAGCGGTTCAAGATAGACACCATCAGTCTGAAGGAAGATGTGGTGGTCTCCCCAAGACAGCGAGAGAAGCGTGCCAACAAGAAGGCTGATGATCGGAAGGGTAAAGCAATGGCTGAAAGCAGCACTCCACTGCAGACACTATCGCAGCTGAACGTCTCACGAAGGTCAGCTCGGCGGTGATGCAGATAGAACTGGCGTGCGGGGAACTCTTCCCTCACGTGAAAAACATACAAAAGCTTGTAAAAGATCTTGAGAAGCAAGTAACTTCTTAGAGTACTTCTTCTCCGTTGTAAACCGTTATGAAATAAATAAAATAAGCTTTCTTTTTAAAACAAAACTCTTGTTAAATTATGAAAACTCATGCTAACGAAAAGATAAAAACATCTCAAAGCAGAACAAAAATCAATAATAAGGATGTAAAGTCAAACATAAAGAGATTAAAAACAAAACTCGTTTAACAAAACCAAAACATAAAGAAGTTAAAACAAAAACATGTTTTCATGTTCGGCGCTCTAGATCGGTCGTAAACATCCTCGATCCCGAGAAATGTGACATGTAGAGCTAATGGTGACGTCGGTTTCCCTCGTGAAAAAAACGTCTGTTAACTCGCAAGGCGATGATCACGAGAACGTCCTGTGTCCCTCGAAAGAAACGTTATCCACTTGTTCACAAATTCCTCATGAGCCAAAAACGTCTGTCAAGTCTCGTATCCCTCCATGATGTCCGAACAGGTGTAAGCTTGTCGCACATGCACTCTACTCGAGGTATGGTCCCATCAATCTAGCCACAACGGTCACGATTGCATGTGATAAAAAATGCAGAAAAATATAGTAAAATGATAAAAAGAAATGCCAAGGTAGCCAGGGCGATATAAAATCGTGAGATGGAAAAGAGCTGAAAAACACTTGCATTTGTAGCTCGAAAAACGTATAAAGTAACGAAGCGGAATTTCAAACCATGGCAAAATTTTCAAAAGCAAAATTCAATCAACGACGAAATTTTCAAAAGGCAAAACCTCGAAGATCGAAAACGGTTTGGAGTTTTGTGAAAAGAATCTACTTTTCCTATCCCCGAAAAATATTTTATTTCATTTTCTTTTTCTTTCTTCTTTTTTTTTCTTTACCTTCTTTTCTCTTCCTTTTTTTTACTACTTCCTTCTCATTTTTTTTTTCTTCTTTGCCTTGTTTTTTTTTCCTACCTTTTTTTTACTATTTACTTCTCTTCTTTTTTTTATTTTCTTTTTTTTCTTCATCGTTTTTTTTCTTTTTCTTTACTACTTCCTTCTCTTTTCTTTTCTCTTTTTTTTCTTCTTTCTTTCTTTTCTTTTCTATTTCCTTCTTCTTCTTTTCTTTTCTTTTTTTTTTCGGGAACAGGTGGGGTCCATACTTTGAAAAACAGGTAAACATTTTCCTATAAAAGGCAAAACAACGGAAAGCAAAAACCACAAAGCATCTTAAAGCAAGCAAAACGCGAACGCAAACAAAACCACAACGTTCAGAAAACAAAACACCAACGCGTCCAAAACACAATGCCTGCTCCATCATCCGTCTTCTTCGTTGAAGGTGCCTCCCTAGGCAGAAGAAACCGGCTGGCCTACAGCATGGTCAACGAGCGTCCAGAGGAACTACCGAACGAGCTCGGTAGGATGCCCCATCTGGTCTTCGTCGATGAACTCTACTCCTCCAGATTCTTCGTCACTCCCATGGAAGAGACGTTCTTCCTAGAGGACCAAGGCACTCTGAGGACCTCATTCTACAGCTTGGCCAATCCCGTCATGTTTTTCATCTCTGAAAGACTTCAGAAATTCAACCTAGAGCCCACTTGCCATTTCCTGGACCAAGGTACCTACTACCAGCTCTCGATGACTGCCCAGAGCATGCCCAAAGTCACTCGGTTACCCGCAACTTGGCCAAAGACCCGATTGCTGGTGTGGAACTACAAAGGAATCGGTAGGCGTTCCCAGGAGTTCTCGTGTACCCTGAGGGACCTGAAGAACCAGTACAAACCTAACATGGTTCTTCTCACGGAGACCCAGTGGCAGCCTGAAGACGATCACGGTGTCATCCCACTTCGGTTCCCTCCAGCAAACCGGTTCGAGCTTCCTGGCCAGAACAACACGGGCGGCATGTGGTTCTCGTGGAACGACAACATCAGGGTGAACATCAACAATGACCCCAATAGCTTCAGGGTCAACGTTGTACTGAGAAGATGAATGTTTTTTTATAATATAATGTAATTTTAATGTTTGTAATATTAATATTAGTGATATTAATAATATTTATGTTTCCGCTTATTTATGGCATCAATTACCTCTTATGTGTTTGTTCTGTGACAACTGGCGTCCCTTGACTGGATCCATAATGCACTAACTAAATGATATAAAATAATAAACAAATGGAGCAAACTATGCAAACAAGAACAACAAACACACAAGGACTACCCAACAAGACCTAACGCCCGCTCCGCTACCAAAATGAAACGCCCCGACCCGTTCTTACCGTACATAGTAAACACGTCCCGGAACTGTAACGACCTGACCAAACAAGCCCAGCATACAGTGTATATAATAGAAACTCTGGCTTAACAGCCCAAATTATAAACATCAGAAATCTGGCCCTTCGGCCCAACATCAAAACATATCACCCGAACCCTGGAACAACAAATGATAAAATCGGCCCAATGGCCCAACAATAGCAGTAATCAGCACAGCGGAAGACTTAAAAACTCACAAAGACACTGTATGCGACACTGATGCAAACTAATGGATTCGAGTCCTGTCCAAGGGATAACGCCGCAGCCTGTCTGGAATGCCACATACCTGAACCACAAACAACTCAACCTACGGGATGAAAGCCCGCAGGTGAGGGGTGAGTCCGAAGTGCTCACCGACGAAGGATAGACAAACAATATGCAACACTATAAATTACTCAAGGTCGAAAAGAGGCAAAAAACGCCAAGATATACCAAACCAAAAGACTCGACCCAAAACTGCTCCAAGACCAAAAAGACTTAAAACAAAAATCTAATTTCTAATTTTATCTTTCCGGGCCCCGTCACGGATAAGCTAGGGGTCAGACCTGGTTCTCAACATATTTTGAGTGCCAGACCAAACCAAGAGAGCACAGGGATCGACATCCCAAAATAGTAACCCAGGGATAGACATCCCAAATATAATCACGGGATAGACATCCCAAGCATAGACATGCTTATCACAAGTAACCCAGGTCATGGCCACCACAAAACAGTCTTAAACCATCGAGTCGTACCTCTACTTATCACATGACAATTATATCATCATCATCCAAACCAAATCTCAGGGATCAACATCCCTAGCCAAAATACCGGGATAGACATCCCAATCCAAAACCGTGGATCGACTTCCTTATCACAAATTATTATTCAACCCATTATACTTAATACCAGAAGGACACAAGGACAAACATCCAAAAACTCGACGTATGGGGATAAACATCCCAAAACCAATCAAGATACTAGGATAAACATCCCGACAACAATCAAGACAATGGGATAAACATCCCAAATCAAACCACAGTAAATGCAACAATCAACAGTGCAATAATCATCAAACACAACAACCAAGTAATATAGGCACATATCGAAGGAAATCCATCCTCACCTTAGCCGATTACTCAACCCTGAAGACAATGACCGGTCCCAAGCCGGCTCCTCGGGAAACTGCCTGATATCTAAACCTATACAACAAAACATTATATACTCACATAAGATGCACATAAGAGTATGCCATGATGCCAATACTGCGAAATAAACCCATCCCGTTTCATATCCTTTATTATTATCTTTTACCATAATTAAACCTTTTCCGAAAATATATCGCATGCATATAAGGTTACAAAAATATATTTCCAAAGCTATTAAATCAAAATATTTCATAAAATAATATACTTTTTCCAAAATTAAAAGCAACATAATTTTTTTGGAATTTATATCCTATATATTTATTTTCCCAAAATTAATTCCATAAAATATATTACTTGCCAAAATATAATTACCAAATATTATTATCTACAAAAATATATAAAATAATCATATGCTATATAGTATTTTCTAGAAAATATATAATCATAAAAACTGATTTCTGAAAATAAACACAAACTTATAAATATACATATATTTTCTAAAGACAAAATACATTTTAAGAAACAATTATATAACAATATAATTATATATTTTCAGAAATGTTAACTATGTAAAATATATATATTTTCAGGAAATATCCCTTTCATTTTTATTTAATTTTAACAGATTATAATTATATATATTTATTTATTATTTATTATCTTTTTTAAAATAAAAATCGGACTGGGCCATGAACAGTGCCAGCCCAACCTAATCCACAGGCCAGCCCAAGCCCCAAGCAGGAGCCCAAGGACAGGCCCGCGAAGCAGGCCCAGCGCACAGCCCAAAACCCAGCCCAGGCGGTCGCGACCCGGACAAGCACGCGGGTCAACAAACCCAGATCTGCTAACCTCGCGGGTTGCAGCGGCGCGGCGGCGACGACAAGCGCGAGGAAGGAAGGGCGAGCACTCCAACAGCAGTGGCGGACGATAGCGACTCCATGGGCGGTGGAACGGCGGCGCTGCGTCGTCAGCAGGAGGCGGTTGGCACGGGGAAGCAAATCCGCCGAGTCTGCTCGCAGGTCAACGGCTCGTGCAGGAGCGTCCGGCCGCGAAAAGCGACGGGGAGGGCGGAGAGGGCCATGGTGGCAGCGGTGTGTCGGGAGGCGGCGCCGAACTCTTCGACGTGTACAGTGATGGCTCGGGAGGAAGGTGGTGCCACTGTGCATCCCTTTTTTTTTCCTTTTTCTGTGTTTTTCTCTTTTTTCCATTTTTCTTCTTTTTCCTTATTTTCTTTTTTTGTGTTTTCTTCTTTTTTCTTTTTATTCCATTTTCTGTATTTATTTTTTTCTTCTCTCTTTTTTGTTCTTCCTTTTTTTTTCCCTTCCTTTTATTTTCTTCTTCCTCTTTTTTTTTTCTATTTTCCCTCTTCTCTTTTTTTTCCAATTTCTATTTCTTTTTTTATTTCTTTTCTTTTTTTTTCTCTCCCTCTCTCTTTTTCTTTTTTTTCTTTCTTTTTTTTCCTCTCCTCCTCCTTCTCCCTTTCTTCCTGCTTCCTTTTTATAAAGATGAAAATACTGTACAACCTGTGAACGTTCAATAATGCAGCTTGTCTGCATTATGGAGCGAGTCCGGTCCGGATCAGAAAATAACTGATACCTTCTTGGTTATTTTCCGGTGTGATTTTTCGAAGATTCTGGGACCCGAAAAATACCAACTTTTGTCCCTAAAATCCACCGGAAAAATTGCGAGCGCAGGAAAAGCCTCGGTTACGAAAAACGACGCTCGATTTACCTTGAATTAATTATTCAAGATTAATTCATTCGGTAAATCACTATAAAAAGACTTTTACAGTCCTGGTAAAAATTCAAATTTTTACCCGGACTGTTACAACCTTTCAAAATTGATATTAAAATAAAAATCACAATAAATGGACACATAAAGAAAATAAAATAATTTGAATTCAAATTAAATATCCCCGTGAATTTGAGAAATGCCTTTGGTGTATACTTATTTTGATTTATTCGTGTTGAGCGTAGGACACATATGTATGGAATTCACCTTTCAAAATTGATATTAAAATAAAAATCATATCAAATGGACACATAAAGAAAAGAAAATAATTCAAATTCAAAATTAGATATCCTAATGAAATTGAGAAATGGAAAAAGAGAGAAACTATAAAATAATTTGGAGGCATGTGTGCTACGTATCAATACAGAACAAGTGACTGGAAACTCTAGGAAAAAAGTATATTAATATCTAGTTTCTATTGAGTTTAGGGATACTATTGATGTAAATAAAAGTATAAGGATAACAATAATAAAATAGATAAACTTAAGGGATATAAAAGGTCATTAACCATAATTCTTGTATTTTTTGGGAGTTTAGACCTATTATTCATAGCATTAGATCTGTGGTGTGAGGCCTCAATTTCCCCACAATGGATCTTAGCACTCCTAAACTCAAAAGTTCTGTTACATTCTGATGTAATCTTTTCCTTAAGAAATGGAACACTTCCATGATTAAAAAAAGGCTTAATACTTTTTTGGCCCCTTAGTTTGGCAACTATTTTGATTTTAGCCACTTAGTTTTGGATTTTTTTATTTTGCACCTTAGTTTGGCAATGATTACGTATTTTTACCCACTAACTCATCCCAACAGGTAAAATTTTTGACGTGTAGGCTGCTTAACACATATTAACTCCATAGTTGGTATTTTTCTTTCTTACAAAATCATCCCAAGCCGAACTATCCGAACAAAAAATTGATTTATGACCCGATATAGAATATGAAAATAAAAAACCATGAAGGAATCGAAAATCGGTTTATATCGGGTTATAAATCAGGTTTTGTTATGACGGTTTGGTTTGGGGTGATTTTGTGGGAAAGAAAATTAGTAAATAAGAAGTTAATATGTGTCAGGCAACCTACACGTCAGCAATTTTACCTGTTAGTATGGGCTGGTAGGTAAAAATACCTAATTATTGCAAAAGTAGAGTGCAAAATTAAAAAATCAGAAACTAGGTGGCTAAAATTAAAGTAGTTGCCAAACTGCGGGGCCAAAAGGGATATTAACCCTTAAAAAAAAGAAACACTCCCCAAAATTTTTTTGTAGTCTGAAAAAATTAAAAATACACATCAACAGTATAGAGGTTATAATAAAAAAACAAGGTGAAGAGCAAAAAGGTTCAGCTACTCCATCCCATTAACCTCCTTTGTGAACTGACGGAAAACAGAAAACATTTGAGTAAATTTAAAAGGAGTTGTAGATCCCATCATCAAGACCAGACTAAAGCCGAAAAACAATCCTCCTCGTTGCCACAGCTCAGGCTGTTGACTGCAAAGTCTAGCTAGTTTCGTCCATGGTTCATCATCCCCAGTGGTGGATGAGGGGAAATCTCTCGAGCAGATTATAACTACATTAGTGCTACGCACTTATAAATTCTCACCAGAGATATTATGCGACCTCGATCTGCTTTTCTTTCATCAACTGCCTAAGCCTTGTGGTAGAAGGCAATTTGCCTAGCAAAACCAACTCCTTTGTTGCACCGATGACCCGAGATTTTGGCCCTGTTTAAAAAAGCAATTGAAACCAAAGATAGCAACACAAAGATAGATCAAAATCTTCGAAACAACCTACATGTACACGAGTAAAGGACAATTGTTTCTCACTACATGCGACAAAAAGGTCATGGTATTCTTTCTATCCCCGCAAAGAAATACCCGACTCATGATTAATAATTATTCCTCCTTCTCTTGTTGGGGCATCACATTCGTGGCCCCTTGCTTCGCTCAGTTCCCTTTCAGCTAGTGCGACCTGTAAGCCAGGTTCCACCCAATGTTCAAATGCTTGTGATAATTCACCTTAGTTCTTCTAGCCAACCTCTTCCAACTCGGCTTTGATGCTGATGTATGGATCAGAGCATAGTCCTCTAATTCTGTGACAAGTTCCGCTACCGTATTCATTACGCCGGTATGGGAGCGCCTGGCTGACTCGTGGATAGGGGAGAGCAGAGCCTCCTCAACCTCTTTGCGCTTTTTATTCATGTCTGGCTCCTGATTGTGAGGTTGCCTCAACGCTTCTTCATTCACTTGACTATGTGCAACCGTTTCCTTTCCCGCGGTCTCTTCTTCATGAAACTCCATCTGCATCTGCTTCTTTGCTGGATAATCTTTACCATAGGTCTCCTTTGCCCTCATCCAGGGTCCATAACTCAGTTCATTTTGATTGTCCACAACTTCATCGACTCTTTTCGGTTTCAGGCACCTACTTATGGGGTGTGTGAGAATCCCACACTGTAACACAACCCGCCTAGTCTCTCGTACCAAAAATGCACCCAGATAATCCTTCTTGCTAGATCCCTACATGCCACCCTCGACAGTAGAGGTCTCTCTGTCTCTATCTCAACTCTAGCCCTAAGGAAGCTTTATAATATAGCCTCTAACGTGGGCTCATAGTAATGGAACACTTCTACAATTTTCACAATCTTATCATGCACAAGTAATTTAGATAGTATATCGTGCAACTGAACCCAAAAGAGAGTTTGTCTGAATGATACCTGGCTCAGAATCATGTCAGGGTACCAACCCGAGACCCCTTTAGCACCTTTTTATCCTCCTCAAGCTTATGATTCTGAAATCCCCTTTGATAAATATTAAACCCCTGACCACCGGTGTTCGGTACTGGTGATAAAGACTTTTGAAAGCTAGATGAGTTCAGATGCTGCAAGCAAAAGTAAAAACTGAGAAAAACTCCTACCTCAACTCACTTTAAGTGGTGAGTTATAAGAGAAAACAGGAATACTGATAGGTGTAGGTAGTTAGATCTGTGGAGTTTAGACGGAGTTATCTAATGTTGGCTTTATGTTTGTCGCCAAAGAAGACTAGAGAATTACATGCGCAGCGTAGTCATCCTTTGATAACACAAAATCCTATTATTGAATTTTAACACAAACCAATTTTAGTGTTACAACATAGATGAATACATATAGTCCAAATTTCAACCTAACAAGACAACTCCCTATACTTATGTCTACATAAAAGATTTTTGGACACAAAATTTGTACCGACAGACTACTAAATGTTGATAATCCCATCGAGAAAATTGGATGTACGGATAGAGTTGTGCTTTTAAAATTAAAAATATAACCCAATAATATTAACACATTTTGGGAATGCAATCAACAGTTCAGTACTTTCGACAAAAAAAAAAAACATTTCAGTACTCATTCGACAAGAAAAAATAAAAACAGTTCAACTGTTGTAAAATTGGGGGAGATTTTCACTATTTGATGGAATAATACAAACTTGATCAAATTTGATCAAGGTAATAATACAACTTTGTAGGAAATAATAAAACTTTAATAATAACAAAATGGAGAATAATTATATTAATGATGGAGGGAGGAGAGAAAAGATGTGTATGAAAATTTGGAGAGAGTGAATTTATGGAGATTGAAGGTGTGAGTGTGTATGGAAATGAAGGGGGTATTTATAGGTGAAAATGGGAGGATAAAAACAAATGAGAATGATTAATTTAATAAGATAAAATCAAAAGGATATTAGGTAAAGGAAGATGGTATTAAGATTAGGACAAAGAGAATTATGGTGAGTAAATGGCCAAAGGGATGAATCCAATTGGATGTTAGGTTGAGGGGTAAAATATTTACCGGGGGTAAATTCGGGTACGGTAAAAATGAGTTTTACTGTATGGTAACAATGACATTCACCATAATTTATTTACAACACTCCCCCTTGAATGTCATTGCACTTTGGGTAGAATACGCTTTAGAAGAACTGCCTCGTTAAAAACCTTACCAAGAAAAACCCAGTGGGATAAAAACTTGGTGAAGGAAAAAAGAGTGCAGTACGTATTCTACTCCCCCTCATTTTGGCCTCCCTTGATGTCACGAAATCGTCGCATGCCAATCTTCCTTATCAACTTCTCAAAAACTGAAGTAGGCAGTGATTTTGTAAATAGGTCTGCCAAATTGTCACTTGAGCGAATCTGTTGAACACAAATATCACCATTCTTCTGGAGATCATGAGTGAAAAAGAATTTTGGTGATATGTGCTTTGTCCGGTCGCCTTTGATGTATCCTTCCTTCAATTGGGCAATGCAGGCAGCATTATCTTCATAAATGATTGTTGGAACATCTTTCCCACTATCCAATCCACAAGAATCTCGAATATGTTGTGTCATTGATCTTAGCCAAACACACTCTCGACTAGCTTCATGTATGGCTACAATTTCTGCATTATTTGAAGAGGTGGCAACAATACTTTGCTTTGTGGATCGCCACGATATAGCAGTTCCTCCATAAGTAAACAGGTAGCCTGTTTGTGACCGAGCCTTATGTGGATCAGACAAATAACCTGCATCTGCATAACCAATTAGATCGGGTTTGGACCCGGATGAATAAAATAATCCCATATCCATTGTACCCCGAAGATATCGAAAAATTTGTTTTATCCCATTCCAATGTCTGCGAGTGGGGGCAGAACTATATCTTGCTAGTAAACTAACAGCAAAAGATATATCAGGTCTTGTATTAGTAGCAAGATACATTAAAGCTCCAATTGCGCTGAGATATGGTACTTCCGGACCAAGAATTTCCTCATTATCTTCTTGAGGTCTAAAAATATCTTTCTTTTGATCAAGCGACCTCACAACCATCGGGGTACTTGTTGGATGCGCTTTGTCCATATAAAATCTTTTCAAAACCTTTTCAGTATAATGTGTCTGATTGACAAAGATCCCATTTTCTAAATGTGCAATTTGAAGACCTAGACAGAGTTTTGTCTTTCCAAGGTCTTTCATTTCAAATTCTTTCTTTAAACAATGCACGGCTTTGGAAACTTCTCCAGGGGTTCCAATAATATTTAAATTATCAACATAGATAGCAATGATGACATATTCATGTATGGACCTTTTAATAAAAACACATGGACATATGGAATCATTTTTGAAACCTTCTTTTACCAAGTATTCACTGAGACGATTATACCACATACGTCCAGATTGCTTCAAGCCATATAAAGATCTTTTCAATTTAATTGAGTATATATCCGGGAATTAGTTGCTTCGGGCAACTTGAGTCCTTCAGGGACTCTCATATATATATCATGGCTTATAGGTCCATAGAGATAGGCTGTAACAACATCCATTAGACGCATTTCTAATTTTTCGTGTACTGCCAGACTAATTAGATACCGAAAAGTTGTTGCATCCACCACAGGGGAGTATGTCTCCTCATAATCAATACCAGGTCGTTGGGTGAAACCTTGTGCGACAAGCCGTGCTTTATATCTCACTATTTCATTTTTCTCATTTCTTTTTCGCACAAATACCCATTTGTAACCGACCGGTTTTACACCATCAGGTCTTGGGACTACAGGCCCAAAAACTTCTCGCTTCATGAGCGAGTCTAACTCAGCCTTAATTGCGTCTCTCCATTTTGGCCAATCATTTCTTTGCCGGCATTCATCAATTGATTTAGGCTCATGATCCTCATTTCCTTCCGTAATATTTAGCGCTACATTATATGCAAAAATTTCGTCGACGGTTATTTCATATCGGTTCCATCTTGTTCCTGACATAATATAGTTGATTGAGATCTCATCATTTTGACTTATTTCAGGTACCTGTGTTACTTCTGGAACATTACAATTTATGTCAGGATCCTCTTCTAGAGGATTATTAATTTGAACCTCTGCAGGAGGTTTTATTACCTCGTTGGGGCCATCTTGTATCTTTGCTCCTTTTTTCTGTCGAGGATTTTTATCTTTGGAACCGAGTGGTCTGCCACGCTTCTGGCGTGCTTTAGATTCATTTGCAATCTTTATTCGTCCTTCGGGGACATCAATTCTAGCAGGAGCATTTGCAGCTGGTACATGAGATTTGGTCACTCTATTGATATCAGTAAAAGCGTCTGGCAATTGATTTGCTATATTTTGCAAATGAATTATCTTTTGAACTTCAAGTTCACACTGATTTGTTCGAGGATCAAGGCTTGATAATGATATAGCATTCCATTTAATTTCTTTATCCAGCTGCTTATTTACTTCCCCTAATGTTGGATAAACATTTTCATCAAAATGACAGTCAGCAAATCTTGCTGTAAATAAATCTCCAGTTGTTGGTTCCAAATATTTTATAATTGATGGAGATTCATATCCAACATATATTCCCAATCTTCTTTGAGGACCCATTTTAGTTCGCTGTGGTGGAGCAATTGGCACATATACTGCACAACCAAAGGTCCGAAGATGGGAGATATTAGGTTCGTGACCATGAACCAATTGAATGGGGGAGAGCTTATGATAGCTTGTTGGCCTGATGCGCACAAGTGCTGCTGCATGCAAAATAGCATGTCCCCAAGCAGTAACGGGGAGTTTGCATCTCATCAATAATGGCCTCGCAATCAACTGAAGGCGTTTAATCAACGATTCTGCTAGACCGTTTTGGGTATGAACATGAGCTACAGGATGTTCAACCACAATTCCAATTGACATACAATAGTCATTAAACGCCTTAGAGGTGAATTCAGCAGCATTATCAAGACGTATAGTCTTAATTGCATGATCAGGGAAGTGTGCCCGCAATTTGATCAATTGTGATAATAAGCGCGCAAACGCCAAATTGCGTGAGGACAACAGGCACACATGGGACCATCTAGTTGATGCATCAATTAAAACCATAAAATATCTAAATGGTCCACACGGTGGATGTATAGGTCCACAAACATCTCCCTGAATTCTTTCCAAAAATGCTGGTGATTCAGAACCAACTTTATCATATGAAGGCCGGATAATTAATTTTCCTTGGAACAAGCAGCACATGTAATTTCATTAGATTGAAAAATCTTCTGGTTTTTCAATGGATGACCAAATGAATTTTCAATAATTCGACGCATCATTATTGATCCAGGATGGCCCAACCGATCATGCCAAATTTTTAAATCATTAGTCAGCTTCAGGCTAGTGCCAGCTTCTGGCTGGGTATAATAATTTTCAATGACTTGAATATTTGTGTAATACAATCCAGAAGATAATACAGGTAATTTTTCCACAACTTGTTTGTTACCTGTAGTGGTAACTTTTATAATATAGAGATATTCAGCATCTCTTTCATTCATTGTCTCAATATGATATCCATTTAAACGGATATCCTTAAAACTCAATAATTTTCTTTGAGACTTTGAAGAGAACAAAGCATTTTCAATGATTATTTTTGTTCCCTTTGGTAGTAGAATTTGAGCTCTTCCGGAGCCTTCAATTATTTTTGTACTACCAGAAATTGTACTAACATATGCCTTTTCAAATTTCAAAGTAAAGAAATATTTCCGTTTATTAAATACAGAATGAGTGATTGCACTGTCTGCTAGACAGATATCTGAGTCATTGTTCTTGGAACCAAATAGTTGAATGTCCATATCTTCATAAAAGAAATAAAACATACATAAGAAAGTAGTATTGAACTGAAATTTATTACAAATTAAAAGAACATTAAAAATAAACAACAGATAAGAACATAAATATAAAATACATGGAAATAGACAACAAGATTATTCTTGCTTTATTTTCTTGCTTGCTTCTTCTGGATCAGCAAGATAATCATCAAAATATGAGTCGGACTGAAAGGCAGCATCTTGGTCATCATCTTGGACAAAATTTGTTTCAACAACTTTATTTTTTCCTTTCAAAGATGATTGGTAAAGTTCTACCAAGTGCTTCGCTGTACGGCATGTCCGTGACCAATGACCTGTCATGCCACATCGATAGCAGACTGTCTCGTGATTTTTCTTATCATTATATTTGGCATCATTAGCCTGTTTTCCTTTAGCCTTGCCATGGTTATAAATATTGCGGTCACGGTGATTAAAATTGTTCCTTCCACGTCCACGCCCACGTCCCCGGCCACGACCTTTTCCACGGCCACGACCAGAATTATCATGTACTGCTGCATTCGCTTCTGGGAATGGAGTAGAAGCAGTGGGACGAGACTCATGATTTTTCATCAATAGCTCGTTATTTTGTTCAGCTACCAGGAGGCAAGAAATTAAATCAGAATATTTTGTGAAACCCTTTTCACGATATTGCTGCTGCAGGAGCACATTTGATGCATGGAAAGTAGAGAATGTTTTTTCCAACATATCAGCATCAGTAATATCTTCTCCACACAGTTTTAACTGAGAGCTGATTCGAAACACAGCTGAATTATATTCATGCACAGATTTAAAATCTTGCAGCCTTAGGTGCATCCACTCGTAACGAGCTTTTGGGAGTATGACCATCTTCAGGTGATCATACCTTTCTTTCAAATTCTTCCAAAGATCTGCAGGATCTTTGACAGTAAGATACTCCGTCTTTAGACTATCATGAAGATGATGACGGAGAAAGATCATGGCTTTTGCCTTATCTTGACTAGATACATCTTTTGCCTTTTCTTGACTAGTCCCTTCTTTATCTTGAGTAGATACGGCTTTTCCCTTATCTTGAGGAGATTTTATGGTATCTCCCAGGCCCTGAGCATCTAAATGCATTTCTGCATCTAGTCTCCATGATAGATAATTTCTTCCGGAAATATCTAGGGCCTCAAACTCAAGCTTTGCAAGATTTGCCATTATAACAGTAAAGAAATAATAACAAAATATAAAACAAATATAAAGAGAAATAATAATAGAAATTATATAGTATATATGCTTACTCGATAAATCTTTCAGCTATATTAGTAGAATAATAATATGTAATATATATGTATGCTTACTCGATAAATCTTTCAGCTATATAAATACTATATATGTATAATAGAAATAATTAAAATAGTAATAAGAAAAGGTTTAGAAATAATTACCTTGATAAGGTAGAGACTCGTGCTGATAAAATGTTGTAAAATTGGGGGAGATTTTCACTATTTGATGGAATAATACAAACTTGATCAAATTTGATCAAGGTAATAATACAACTTTGTAGGAAATAATAAAACTTTAATAATAACAAAATGGAGAATAATTATAGTAATGATGGAGGGAGGAGAGAAAAGATGTGTATGAAAATTTGGAGAGAGTGAGTTTATGGAGATTGAAGGTGTGAGTGTGTATGGAAATGAAGGGGGTATTTATAGGTGAAAATGGGAGGATAAAAACAAATGAGAATGATTAATTTAATAAGATAAAATCAAAAGGATATTAGGTAAAGGAAGATGGTATTAAGATTAGGACAAAGAGCATTATGGTGAGTAAATGGCCAAAGGGATGAATCCAATTGGATGTTAGGTTGAGGGGTAAAATATTTATCGGGGATAAATTCGGGTACGGTAAAAATGAGTTTTACTGTATGGTAACAATGACATTCACCATAATTTATTAACAACATCAACACATAAAAAACACATTTGACTTCTCACAAAAAGAACACTCGTATCAGACGTGTTAAAGAGAAACAAACAACAAAAAAAAAAACAAGGAAACGATTAAAATTAAAACGCAAAACGGGTCGTGCCCGGTTCCAGTTTAGGGTTCAAGTCTAGCTCGCATCCATCCGTGCAACAGTCCATTTAAAACCCTTCAAAATCCCTCTTTAAACTCCGCTCCGTTTCTGTTTAAAAAAAAAAAAACACCTACGGATCCTCCCCGAATACAACACCGCCAACCACCACCGGGAGACGACTGCACCGCTCAATAATGAGCAGCTGGAGAACTCTTCTTCTCCGAATCGGCGATAAGTGCCCCGAGTACGGCAACAGCTCCGACTTCAAAGAACACATTGTCTGTACTCACTCACTCACTCACTCCCTCTCTTTATTTAGTTTTGCTTTTCAAAACCCTAGGTTGCATTATCGCTCCTCTTGCCGGGCTATTCCCGTTTTTTTCCTTTCTCCCGGTTTGCTTTCTCGAGCTTGAAGTTTCCGTTCAAGTAGTCAACTGATTTTTGCGTCTTCATTTCTCGCAGGAGACATGTGCCGGTGTTCTTCGGCGAGAACTGGAGCACTCCGAGAATGATATCTTACTGGTGAAGCTGAGATTTCTTTTTTCTGTCCTGTTATTATTTGTACTGCTTCTGCGTTTAGTTTTGCTCTCGTTTCTGTGCAATTTAAACTGATGTTCACTTTTCGGTTTTGATAGTATCTTCTCCAATGTGCCGACCAATTGCCTCACAAGATTCCGTTGTATGGGACAGTGGTAATGTGCTCTGTTTTCTTTCTTTTGTTATTGTAACTTAATAGCAATGCGCAAATGGTGTGACTGTTTTACTGCAGGATTGTTTTCCTTTGTCTTTTTTTCTGTTTATATTCTCTCTCTGTCACTCAGGTTGGCTTACTGAATCTGGAAAATGAGGATTTTGTTAGAAAACTAGTGGACAATACTCAAACTAATTTTCAGGTAAGTTTTACTGCCCTGGATGGAGCTTTAAGCTATCTTCTGCGGAGCTAATCAAGAACTTTCAGTTGCCAAATAGTTTGTTCCTTGCTGTAGTAGTAAAGTCCTTTTGGAGCATGTCACAGACAGCACACACATGTTAAAACCATTTGGATAATTAGTGATAAGCAATGATCATTATCCGCTTTAAATATAACCGTGTTTGGGATTGGAGGTTGAGGTTTAAGTCGGTCTCTTCTGCTGATAGTATTGATGCACTTATATTCAAGATTTGGGTTCATAAATGTCCATCACCGCGCTTATAATGGTACATGCAAGGAACTAACATATTGACAAAATTGTCGTTTTAACTGATTCAGTGCATTCACATGATTAGCCAGTCCGTCTTGGAAGTCTAGATGCTGTGATGTATTAATTCTTATTATTATTCTAGTGCATTGGCATTGTTCTTATCTTAACCTTGTAACATTTTGCCTTTTTCTCCGCCTTGGTTTTACTATAGGACGCCTTGGATTCTGGAAATTGCGACAGGATTCGTATATTGATGCGCTTTCTGACCGCCATGGTATGTCGATATTGTTATTGCTATCTAGATTTCTGGATTGAATTACATTCTTTTGTTTATTTTTTTAGCTTTGTACACTAAATTAAGTTATACGTTAGCAAGGAAAGGTTATCAAAATCACAGTTTTACCCTGAGTGGAAATAGCTTGCCGATACATAATTATAAAAAATAAGAAGAATTCGCAAACTATTGTGATTATCATATTACTATGAATATCATAATATGAAGTTAATCTATTGCTTAATGAAGTTCAATGTAGCACATAATGCATGATCTACATACATCAAAATTAGAATCTGCAATTAGATTCTGACACTAATTACTATTCAAATGACTCATTTTTTGTTACATGTCATATCATGGCAACTCGGCACGGGAGCATCATATGTATACTAGGAAAGACACTAACAAAAAATGGCAGAGATTAGCTAGAAATTGTAGGAATTGAAGCTAGATTTCAGTTAGGAAAAACGTTTTTTGGTTATAGAACCTTTTGAGTCTGAGAAACTTTGAGTGAAATAACCAAGTGTCTTGAATAGATTGATATAATACCCTAATTACACCCCTAGGCCATTCTCTACAAGTAAACAATTAGCTTCTGAGTATCCAAAACTTGACCAGTAGCATGAACAGTAATAATAGTTATTGATGCAATTGAAAGCTTCTGCTTTTCACCATGCCTGCCAATGAAATGACAGTGCTCTTAGCCATAATGGATTTGCTACACACTGGCTTTTTTTTTTTTTTATTTATCTGATACTAGTCGATGTTTAAGATGCGACTTGAACTGAAGACCTCACCACTCTTGTTTTTGCACGCTGGCTTTACTTTCAGAAATTGCTATGGTAAAACCATTGTCCAATCTACCTTATAAAGTTTCCTACATGTCTGTATGTCTAAACTTCATTCAGGATTGTAACAATAAAGAGAAAACAAATGAGGAGAAATATGAAATATAATATCGAAATGGAAGGCAATAGTTACAAGTAAAAGCTTCTTGAATTTTCAACTCCACATTCAATAGTAAGAAAGACAGAGGTGCATATATTTCTATGAAGCCTTCAATGATTTAGTTAGAAAGAGCATTGTTCTGTAGTATGCATGAAAAATTCTTGGCTGAAAAGTGAGACTTCCTACTTGCCATCATTTCACCACTACCTCCTGATTGAAAGGGTTCTTTTGATTTTGACTCCACCCAAATCAAGCATTGACTTGAACCTAGTGGCTCTTTTGGTGATGCTGGCTGAGTTGACAGTATATGTGTGAAATCTAGCAGTATGCACAAGTGAAATGAGTTCGCCAAGTCAACTCTGGAGTCAGTTTCGTGTGGTCTTCAAAACATCTTTTAAAAACTATTCAACTTCTCATAGCAAGTTGGGAAGTGTAAATGTTAAATATATATAGGTCGAAACATATTTTTTATGACATGTCAGCAAGTTTCTCTGGATTCTCTCCCAAATAAAGGACAGGAACATGGAAATATCTTTTGTTTTTTCTTTCTTAGCTTATGCTTAAGTTGTGCACCGGGCATCTGATACCTTTCTTTTCATTTGCACTGTTGTCACTTTCAAGTGACTTTGGGCTTAGCAATCTGGTCATATTTTTTGCTTATAGATGTGCAGTAAAGTTCTTCAACCTGCTTCCTTGGTGATTGTCTTTGAGATGTTACTATCATCTGCTGCCACAACAGTTGACGAGGAAAAAGGAAATCCTTCCTGGCAAGCCCGTGGGGACTTTTATGTATCGTGCATCTTATCCTGTCTTCCATGGGGTGGATCCGAACTCATTGAGGTATTGCTAGCTCGGATGCTTGACAAAACTCTTCTTTAATAGTTTATATCCTTTATACTTACTGTACACATGTATTGCATCAGAACATTATGCTATTGTCTCCAATTAATAATGTTTATAAGATGTCTCTTCTAATTTTAAGTTTCAAACCCAGTTTTGGACTTCTTTTCTTTATGACTGATTAGTGGATAACTTGGAGAATGCTGAACTTTGTGCTTTAGAAAATGATAGTTTTAAGAATACGTGTGGAGTCAATACAAGTTAGAAACCTCATGTCGATAATATTGTATTTTGTTGAGTAAGTTAGCTATGACATCCATGAACTTGTAGTTGTAGAGTTGCAATTTTAGATCTTTTGCCCTTTTTTCACAAGCGAAAAGAAGATTGAAACTGGAAGAAATAGTAAATATTTTGGGACCCAGAAGCACCAAAATAGGTTTGGACTTTGATTAGGATTACAAAGTTATTATAATTTTACTTGTGACACATATTTGTACGAGTTGAAGCCCTCATTTTTTCTGCAAGGGTAAGTTATAACCAGCAATACAATTTCCTAGGGAATAAGGGAAGCCTTATAAAACTTAAAAAAATTATCGTAAATAATATCACCAAACTGGAACTAATCATTGTTTATTTGTTTCCTATAAAAGTTCCTGTGTCATTTTTGCACTGTGACAATGAAAGCATGAAAGAACCAAATATTTAAAGTGGATATAGTATGTCAATTGGTTACTTCATGTTTGAGTTTGAATCGAATAAGCTAAAGTATGAACCCTTTAACATGAAAAGATTTCTGTCAAAATTTTCTATGGCATTTTTTCCAGCCTGAGTCTCCTTTCTTTCAGAGCTTAACTCTCTCTTTTAAACTTGCAATAGGAGGACTGTGTTTGGTCGCCATTTTTGTCTTATTATATTTCTCTTGCCACCACTCTTCAAATGACTGTTATCTGCTTTTATTGATGCTTATTTTTTTGTTGTTGATTTATCCGCTCCCTGTGCCTCTAAATTGGATACACTGTTCTACAGCAAGTTCCCGAGGAGATTGAAAGAGTCATGGTTGGTATAGAAGCCTATTTGAGCATTAGAAGGCATAACTCTGACACTGGCTTGTCTTTCTTTGAGGATGATGATGAATCTGGGAAAGCTGTTGTTGAGAAGGTATATCATATGAGATCTGCTAAGATACTCGTGGATACCAAATGCAATTGGAAACCAAACATTGATTTGTAACAAAATTCTTTTATCTTCTTTTGACAACATAGTTTGTTCTGCTATATCAATGTAACTTTTTAATTCTAGAACTCTTAGGGCTTTGAATTGAGTTGGCCTGTCATGTTAGCTATTTTCTTTTGTAGGATTTCTTGGAAGACTTATGGAGTCGGATACAAGGGTTGTCCAGTAATGGATGGAAAGTTGAGAGTGGTAAGCATTTTCTAGCTCTCACTGTGGCTATTGCTATTGTCTACGTTACTCCACTGTACTCTATGCACATTGTTGTAATCTGCCATTTGGCATGAAAGTATATGTTATGTGGGGTGGGGTTAGATGACATATATTTTTCTATATTGTTTATGGTTGCTTCTACTGAGAATACTGACTTGAAAAAAAAAATTCCTATGCTTGAATGTTAAATTATTGGTTGTATAAACTTGTTAGGACTTTGCATGTTTCAACCAGAATACTGGCAGACTTTTGATATCAAAAATAGCTAGAAAATTGTGGATATCCTTTTGCTCTTTTGACATTTTTCGGAAAAGAGTATGGGCCGGGATGCTCTTACATTGATGCCTGGGATAGGGTCTACTCGGTGTATGATCCATTATTAGGTATTGGAAGATGGAAGAGGCTTCGGGTGTGTGTTTTTCCAATTTTATGCTGCTTGTGTGCAGTTATCCTGATGCTTAAGTTAACTAATGCTAAGCCAGTTAATTAATTTGAAAAATGTGCATGTGTACATGTGGTATATGGGATAACAAAGAATTTTAACATTTTAGCAAATTCTAGAGACTTTTCGGTCATTATGTTCTTGCCATGTGGTATACTTGCCTGTTCACTTTTAGACTTAACTGGTCCAATTGAGTTTCAGACTGTCTGTTTGATAACGGCTGAATTATTTATTTCTCTCATGGATGAGAGGACCTGGAATATGATGAGTTGTTTGATAATGGAAAGTTGCATTAATGAAGATAACTAAAAATGCTTTGCAGTTCCAAGACCACACCTCTCATTTGAAGCCCAACTGGTTGCTGGAAAGTCTCATGAATTCGGACCCATCAACTCTCCAGAGCAGCCTGAACCACTTTCACAACCCTCTAGTGCACTTTATGGTAAACAGAAGCATGCCGCAGAACTGAAGTATCCTCAAAGGATTCGCAGACTTAATATATTTCCTGCAAGTAAAACTGAGGTAGTAAGCATGCTGTTAATGTCTTCATGCTAGTGGACTAACTTTTTCTTTCTTCCTGTCTATAGGAGATATAATCCTTGTCTTTCTGGTTTGACGAGTTGATATATTCTGTTTTTGTTACTGTATTTGTGCACGCTGAATTGTCCTGCTTTAGAACAAATTCCCTGTTCAAACTGCATGTGGCATATTTTCTTATCCCGTGTTGTTAGCAATTTTCAAACTGCCATATTGGGCATGTTTAATGAAATTTTGATACCTTACTCTTCACATGGTTTAATCAACTTTTTTGGATTACAAAAGGCTTTGCTTTCACTCTTCTCCTAACTGGTATGAATCTGGACTATAATTGGAGAATCTATGTGTTGAATCTTCAACTTTTTTCCTAAATATGTTTCAAGAAGTAAGTTTTATGCAGTTTTTACTCACTACGTCTTTCCTCCTTTACACCCTTCTGCCCTAATGAATTAATGGGGAAATTTTGTGGCTCTGAACATGTCCATATAACATATTAGCTTGTCTGCTTATGCTTGAGTTTTGACATAAACGTTTCCTATATGTGGTGGCCACAGGAGTTGTATTTGTTTGGATTCCTCATTTGATGTTGGCTTTTGGGTTATTTCTGAGTTATTGTTGTGTTACCTCATGGGTTTAGATTTTACATTCCTAGCATTTCTCTTACTCTTAACTTGGAGTTAGAATCGCACAGTGCAAGGTAGCATCATTAAATTTGCTTATGTATCTATTTTATTTTACTCTGCATATAAGTTTATTGCAAATGCCATTTGTTTCAATAACAGGACATGCAACCTATAGATCGTTTCATTGTGGAAGAGTACTTGCTGGACGTGCTTCTGTTCCTCAATGGCTGGTTTGTTAAATTCCAATACCTGTCCTTACTAAGTTCAGTTTATTTATTTTTGTTTTGCCCCAGGTGTCCACGTCCATATATGAACTAACATCTCTTATTAATACTATAATAGTTGTCTGACTCTTTTATGTAAATTGGATTGCATAATGAAAAGAATAAATACACAAAAGAGAAGAATTATGACTACTGTCTACTGTGAAAATTCATGCCTTTGAAGTTCTTTGTCCATCGGGCAAGAGGATTTGTTTGACAAGTAGATATTTCAAGCATGCAAAGTGTTAACTTCTTGCGATTGGATGGGTGTCTATGGATGCTTGCTGTTGAATTGTTTGTAGTTCCTAGTTTTACTCCCTGTGGGATGGACCAGCTTAATTTATTTTTCATGCTCTCATCCCTTAATTTATATTTGGCTAACTGATGCCCATAGATCTTGCATTCTTACTTTAATCTTTCATTGTCTGGTGATTTTTATTTTTATCTCTTGTTTCTTGCAAAGCTAGTCGAAAGGAATGTGCTTCATACATGGTTAGCCTGCCTGTGCCCTTTCGATATGATTATCTTATGGCAGAGACCATATTCTCTCAGGTAACACCTCTGTGCATCGTCATGTTCATGAGGCTCAACTGTTTTATTATTATTCTTTATGGTTGCCAAATTGTGAATAGACAATTTAAGTCATAATAGTGAAATTGATTGCCTTTTTGCTTTGTCTACATCAAAAGACCATATGCTTCTGGTTTATAGATGTTATTGGCTACCACGTGGAGGTTACCTCTCATCCTATCTCATTCTAGAATAGGTCTGCTTTAGGAAGTGTCAAAATCTTGGGATGAGCGATATAGGAGAGATCAACATTCTGCTATTAGTCATATTGGTCTATATATGGCTCCTCGTTTTTCCTTTTCTCTTTGGTTTTTGAAGTGTGATAGCAGATATGCAATGTCTCGCTATTAGTCTCAGCGGTTTAGATTTTGCTTTCTTCTCTCCTATGACATTATTTGTAGTTTGTACCATTTATTATCATACGGTTTAAAGTTTTGATGCATCTCAAACTTTAACAAAATAAATTTTAGAAAATTTTATGGAAAACACTTTTGTTTGTCCATTATCTTTTTTATGTTTATCAGGGCTTTCCTTAGGATTGATCAAGTGAAAGTATATCGTCATAATTGAGAAAGTCTTTTCTTTCTTGTTTATAAAGTACTGATTAGATGCCTCGGTGAAGAATGTGAGATCTCTCAAGTATCACTCTCAATTGGGAATGGAGAAGTTAGAGCCGACTTAGATTTTTGTTTGTTGTCTATTCTAAAAAATGTTTTAAGATTGATACATATAAAGCATGACTTTCTTTTCTGCACTCTTTTGAAATCTTACCTTAGGAAGGAAAATATATGAGAGGTAATTGTCTATGAAATGACATAATGCTGTCAGCACTAAGGTTTGGGTTTTCAGGCAATTCGATGGCATTTTGGGGGCATCCTTTCTTTAGAATGAGAGTGTTATGTCTTGGGGGATCGATATGACTTGGAAAATTCCTGAACTGATGAATTTTGATATGCTTCGGCTGGAATTCATCCCCTTGCAGGAAAGAAAAGGGACAAAGTCTAGAGGTAGGATTTAGTTGATACTGAGTTAAAGAAAATGTAGTTTCTATCCAAACTATTCTTGTTTGGTATATCAGATTCAGTTGTGTGAAAATAAAAAATTATAAAACTTAGGATATATTCTTCATTATCTTTTCTTCTTCCCTAAGATTATGTTGGGAATGATCAAGATAGTACTCATTTTCTTTTTGAAAAAGACACTGAACCTCCAGTTGGTCACCTATTTGTACAATGCATGTTTTGCTCAAATTGTGTGTTCCTGACATTTAACTATTACGTTTGGGCATATTGGGGATGTTTTACATTGATGCACTTTTTCACAAAAAAATAAGCATTTGTTTTGTTCTTGCAGTTGCTTTTGTTGCCACAACCACCTTTCAGGCCGATATATTACACACTGGTTATCATGGATCTCTGTAAGGTAAAACAGTGAAACTGAAGCTACTATCTGACTTGTTTTCTGTTATGTCTCTCGAGGCTGTAGAACAAGCTTTGTCATCTCTCATATTTTTCCTTATGTTTGAAGCTTTCTGACCTTGAGTTGTGGTTGATAGGCTCTTCCTGGGGCCTTTCCTGCAGTTGTAGCCGGTGCAGTTCGTGCGCTTTTTGAGAAAATTGCTGATTTAGATATGGAGTGTCGGACACGACTTATCCTTTGGTTTTCACACCATCTGTAAGTTTACACCTTGATCAGGAGGCCAATGCATGCTGGATGTACTTTATGCTATTTGATGTAGTGGTTCAATAAACAGGATACTTCTTTTGTTTCTTTTTCTTTTTTTGTTTCCAATTGTCTTTTCATATGGCATGGAATAGTAATTGGTGCTCTATGATAATCTTTTCTATTAGATGAGGTGCTGCGTTGACTCTCACATGCTAAGGATGTTGTCTGTTAATTGGTCCTTTTTTTCAGTTCAAATTTTGGCATTTAGTAAAAGTGCTAGAGGATTAAGAAAGCAGTCTAAGTGACAAAGAAAACAATATAGGATGCATGGTCCTTCTAAACTATGAGGGGTGCTTTATTAATCTATTCTTGCAACTTCCTTGTTGTGTATGAGTAAATGAGGGTAGAGATTTATAGATTAGGGGTGGCCCTAATTCCTTTTGTGGGGATGAAGATGTTGGTGCAAATCAATCAGTGGCTTGTGAAAAGCCTAGTGGGAGTTTATGAACAGAGAGAAGGCCAGCTGGGAGTCTTGGCCATTGGAGAAAGGTAGCATGAGTTTCTAATGGGTCGGGATTGACTGAAATAAGGTTGGGTGAAGGTCAAGAAAGATGTGCTTTTGTTGTTTAGACAAGGGCCTACCCTGTTGGGTTTATTACATTAATGATGCTTATGATTCATTTCGTGTGGAATAAAGGTGGGTATTGTTTATGTACTCAACTTGTCTGGAACTTGGGATTTTGGCTAATCGACTGAATCAGATGCAAAATTAGTAGGAACTTTTTTGCCCAGGGAGGTGCAGGATATTCATGCAATTCTAGCATGGTTCATGATGCGAAGGAGCTACTAGCTGGGACGGTGTAGTGGCCATTAGTCATATTCTGCAAGGGGCCAACTATGCAGAATGAACGATCAACTTTTCTTTTCAACTCCATTTTGGAGTTAGTTTGATCAAGTATCTGAGGGTTATTTTTCCATTTGGATGCAGCATTATTTAGGACAGCTAAGCAGCAGTTTATTAATGAAATTAGTATAGTTTTTCCTCTTCCAGGACAAGAGGAAAAATCAGTCCTTACAGTGAATGGTCAAATGCCTTTTTTTCGCTGCTAGAATAGTCAAGCACCGTTCTCTGTGATCCACAATGGCATATTCATATGGTAATACTTACCGACAGTTGAACCTTCATTGATAGATACATAGTGACTCTTGCTTTTGTTAAGGTTGTGTCTCTTAGGTGCTGCTGAGAACTAACAAATCATGCTTCATATGTTTATCAAGCTTCAGGTAGATTTTGAGGTGAGGTTAGAATTTAGGCTGAAGTGTAGTTTGCAGATCATCATCGTGCATTAAATCCAATAGTGCTACTCTAGATCAAACTATATATGAGGTGACAGCGAATCAACTTATGTAGATTTATCAGACAGGATGGCCTATTCTGATCACTCTCATCCATTATAGGACATTCTGGTCACTGAAGAGGCTTTTTTCCAATCCTTCATTCCATTTGAGTTGCGAATTTTCATTCAAGTTAGTGTTGTAGTTTGCAAGTTGGTTTCGCAAATAATGGTTTGTTGACTTCACAGGTCAAACTTTCAATTCATCTGGCCGTGGGAAGAGTGGGCTTATGTCTTAGACCTCCCCAAGTGGGCCCCTCAGCGTGTTTTTGTTCAAGAGGTTTTGGAGAGAGAAATCCGTCTGTCATACTGGGATAAAGTGAAACAGGTATTTGGTAATACTGATGAGGTCATCTCTTTGGCGAAAGCTTGTGAGAAGGCTTATAATTCTCATCCCTAATGTTTGGAATCTGGTCTTGTTAGTACCTGATGCCATTAATTAGAAATTGCAATATGAGCCTTCTCCCAACACTAGCTCTTCTCCTCTCCCATTCCCACAGTGATTATGGAATGTTTCGGGTGTTGAGTAGTAGGAAAATACTTGTATAAAGTCAAATTTGGTATGCAGGATTTTAGTACGTTTTTTTTTTTTTGGTTGTTGTGGTTGACATGAAGATACTACTTTTTGACACCTTCACATTGTTTCTGCGTGTAGAGCATTGAGAATGCACCTGCTTTGGAGGAGTTACTTCCACCCAAAGGTACTCCTAACTTTAAATACAGCACGGAAGATGGTGTGGAAAGAACTGAACACCATGGACTTTCTGCTGAGCTTGTTAACAAGGTGAAGGGAAGGCTGACCCTCAGAGAAATAATCTCATGGGTAGAGGAAAGTGTATTTCCACTTCATGGTTGGGACATTACACTTAGTGTTGTTGTACAAACCCTTCTTGACATCGGTTCTAAGAGTTTCACTCATTTGATGACTGTTTTGGAGAGATATGGCCAAGTTATTGCACGGATATGTCCTGATCAGGATAAGCAGGTCCGTCTCATTGCGGAAGTGAGTTCGTACTGGAAGAACAATGGACAAATGACAGCCATTGCCATAGACAGAATGATGGGTTATCGCCTGATTTCTAATTTGGCTATTGTGAGATGGGTCTTCTCTCCAGAAAATATTCAGCAGTTTCATACATCTGATCGTCCATGGGAGGTAAATCGTGTGGTTCCTTAGTTGGTTCTTGCCTTACTGTTTAGCTTGTTGATTTGGTGTAGATTTGATGTTTGACACAGTAGAAATCTTTGGTACCAGAAAAAAGAAAGAGCCAGAGATTCTTTTGAATTCTTATGCAACAAAAGCTTTTAATGTTCTTCAACAATCAAATGTTCCCAGGTTTATTATCAATGTAAAATATTCTTGCTTTGGTTATCGTCTATTTGTAATTTTTTATTCTGCTTGATGAGCTACTCAGTGATCAATAGTGTGTTTGTTTCTTAGGTTTGCATATTTTGCATTCTTTTTTTTTTCTTTGAGATTTGTGCTTATTTATGAATGTATCTATCTTGGAGGTTACATGGCCAAGATCTCAAGTGTTTTAAATATGTCGCACTTGAGTTAATGAACTTCCGCTTTAAAATTTTGTTGCTGCCCTGATCCCTTCTTTTTATTACTTTGCAGGTTCTTAGAAATGCAATCAGCAAAACCTATAATCGTATATGTGATCTAAGGAAGGAGATATCATCTCTTAAGAACAGCGTTTTATCTGCTGAAGAAGCTGCGTCTAAGGCACAATCAGAGTTGGAAGCGGGGGAGTCAAAACTCTCTCTGGTGGGCGGTGAGCCTGTTCTTGGTGAAAATCCTGCGAGATTGAAGCGCTTGAAATCACTAGCTGACAAGGCAAAGGAAGAGGAGGTATCTGTGCGTGAATCTTTGGAGGCTAAGGAAGCTCTTCTGGCTCGAGCCTTTGATGAAAATGAGGTAATCTGCGTAAAATTGACTGCGTTGGTCCCCTGTTTTCCATTTTGAAACACATCATTGGAGTCTCCCCAAGATTTTAACTTTGCTGTGTTGTTATGCTCTCTTCTTGCCAGTATCTAGTTACTTTAAATCTTTACGGAGAACAAGAAAACTACATAAACATCAGGTTTTCAGCCCGTAACTCCTTCCTGCTCTTCTGATTAGTGATTAGGAAAAGCATTCCCGAAGGTAAGAGATAGTCTAGTTCATACACTCACTCTAAACAGATCTCGCAGCTCGCCTTCTCCCCGGGCAGAAGCTTACAAACATAACTGATTTTTTGAACTGACCGCTCCCCCCTACTCCTGCCCCGAGACTATACAATCATATACACTATACAGGCTACCTGGATCCTTGTTTGGGATTCTGTGGTATTTCTATTGGTTAAAATCCTCTACAGTGGAGCTCATATTGCTCTATGAAAATACTTCTAATCATTGATGCTCGAGGTTTGAACGAGTTATTATTCCACCAATTTTTCTCTTCTTGTACTTAATTTCTCCATGCGAGCGTGTGCAACATAAAAACAATGTCCTCAACCTCTACCAGCACTTAATGTTGATTGTTTCTTTTCTAATAGTCTGTGTGCCTTGCCTGATTTTTTTTTCCCAGTTTCCTGATTTCGGTGCGTAACTTCCGTGGTCATTAGTCTGATATTTTCCTGTTTTGACAACAATCGAAATGTCTAGGCATTATTCCTCTCTTTGTATAAAAACTTCTCAAGTGTCTTGACGGAGCGCCTACCTGATGCATCAAACGGTCAAACGCTGCAAGGATTAAAATCAATTCAAGATGACAAAATGGCTGTTGACATTGACGAATCATCAGCAATGGAAGTGGAGAACGAGAACAGAAGAGCCAAAAGCAGGTTAAGAGCCTTCCCTTTTCCCATTTGTTTCTTATTACACATTGTCATTTTGAAATGTCAAAGTCATCAATGCGTTGACTCAATTTTGTTATCTACTTTGGCAGTCATTCCAATGGTGGCAGGTCAAATACTACATACAATGTGGGTGAAAAGGAACAGTGGTGCTTATCAACCCTAGGCTATGTCAAGGCTTTTTCAAGACAATATGCTTCTGAGGTAATAATTTGTGTGGACCTCTGGTACTCATTCCGTTTGTCAGTTTGGTTGCAGTTTCTGGTGCTTCATAGCGACTAGACAATGTGCTGTAATTAATACTCACTATCTGCTCCATGGAGACGTATGTCAACGTGCCATACATAGCAGCAGTCTGCTTCAGAGCAGTTTTCCAATTGCAGAATAGATTCAGCTGTGTAGATATAGCCTTTTTTAGTGGCGAGGCGTTGCATCCGTTTCAAGCATTGTTCGAATCAGCTCTTTTCATTGATGGTTTCATGTTTGTGATTTTTTTTGTCCTTGCACACTAACGTAAGAAGCCTAGCCAAGCAAAGCCCTTCTTTTCTTGACGGGGACTTCAGCTAGATGTCCTAAAACTTGTTCTTTACTCGGGGCTTATTGGTGCCAATGCAACTTGTAAGCCTATAATAGTACGAAATGCCAAAGGATTTTGGTATTTATTTTCCTAAAGTACCATAGAAGATGGGACTAGGTGCATTACATGGGGAGAAGTGTCTTTATTTTGCACCATAATATCTACTTGCTTCATGGATGTTTTTTTCTTGTTCCCTATCTTTCCTTACTTTATGCTATTTACGATATGATTTTCTGAAGGTGCTTGGTTTTGGCAACTTAAAAGCTTGATGACATTTTTATGCATTGCTATTTTAGCTTCTTCAAAATTTCTTTGGTATCAAAAGAATAGTTTCTTTTTCTTTTTCCCTTATGGATTATGCCAGACCCCGCCAAGTATCTTAGCAACCTGAGACCTCTACCCCTCAAAACCAAATTTCATGATGGAATTGCCATCAGGGATATAAGGCCATTGGCTGCCAAGAGAGTACCTCTTGTCAAGTGATTTTAACTAACTTAGGGAATGCTTCTGGGTTTTGCCATGCTGCAGACAGATGAAATTGATTTGTTATATGCTTCCAAATTCATGATTTGCAGGTATTGGTTTTACAGTTTTTATTTTATGTTTTTGACAACCATATATTCTGTTGTGTCCACAGATATGGCTTCATATTGACAGGCTAGATGCTGAGATATTTTCTGAGAATGCGCATCCTCTTTTCTGCAAAGCAGTTTATTCTGGTTTACGGCGACCAACCAGTGAAGTGTCATCTGGCTGAGCTTTTGTTGTAATTTACTCCGTCTCAGTATTTTTCTTTTTCATTTTCTTGATGTACATGATTAGAGAATGTAGGGGGAGCTATGCTATATCCTCTTTCCTGTCTGTGTCTAGGAGCTCCTGATGGATCATCTAACAGGCAAATAGTTGCAACCTAACAGGTCTTTTTTCGAGTTTCTTGGCAGTATCAGTGGTGAAGTCTGTTTTAGTTCATGAGGTTTTAAGAGCAAGTATGAGCGGCACTACTCTACGAAGGAAAGGTCTGGACAGACTTTTCTTCTGTCATCAGTGCTTTTTCATGTAATTGCCTTCTGCCCTTTCTGATAATTGGAATCCTTGTGACCCATATCTTACAGCGGTGGCCAACGATACTGCATACAGTCGTACAATATAATATTTATTAATTATGACTTTCGTTGACCATTGCATTGTCTTTTATGGTCTTCAATCTGAAAAATTCATAAATGTACGGTGTTTCTTTTTTATGCTCCCCTCTCACCCTTGTCTTCCACAAAAGCTTTAATTTCAGCCGCTTCTGATTGAAGGTTCGTTTCTGTGCTTGATTTACTTTCGGGGTTTTAATTTTCATGATGCATGAAGTACCGTTTCTCTATCGCTTTCTTAGTCAAATGAAGATGCGAAGGTTTTGGGACAAGCTGAGTGCCATATGTTAAACCGTGATGCGTATAATGTGTCATTTGGGTTAAAAAAGGTAATGTGTTTGATACCTAAAGTCTGTAAGGGGCAAAATATTTATGTGGATTTGCTGTTCTGTTATATATCTTATATATTGGTCCATTGCCGGACTAAGCTCTTGGCGAACCAACAGTGACAAAAGAAAAAAATAAATAGAAGGCTTTGTTCCAAGGAAAATGACAAAATAGGCCTTTGCTTCCATTTCACAGTTTCATGCCATCAGCATCAATTTTTTCTGTTAGTGTAAATTGTAAATATATTACCCAATCTCAATTAACCTTTCGGCAATCTTTCAATTTTCGAATCGTGTAGTATCCTTGTAGATCTACAAGTGTGAGGAAATAAAATCTAAAGTTTTCGTAATCCAAATACTCAACGTCGCCACTTCCATTGTTTCCAGCCGGATAACCTTCACCAGAAGACCTGAAGTGCATCTATTTTAGAATCTATTTTAGTGTGAGTTGTTTTAGTACCCTAGACCTTGATTCAATTCTCCAGATCTAGGAAGTTAAAGTACCCAACTTTTGGCTTGGGTTGTGAAGTTATACTGTGGAATAAGTGGATTTTTGGTCCCTGTACTGCCCTCGATTTTGAAATGTTAGCCCTGTATCGTTTTTTTATGGATTTTGGTCCTCGTACTACCCTAAAAATATGGTTTTTGGTCCTGCCGGCCACCGGACGACCGTCGGAGACACGTGTCGTCGTATGATTCGTTCACGTCATTATGTGGGCCCCACTAACCCGAGTCGACCTTGGCTTCACCCGAACCTTCTGAGAAAACGACTGGGTCTACCCGTTTCAAACCGAGTCTGAACCCATTCCAAACACCCAAAACCATTTAACCATCAATAACCCATTATATTTTCTAGTTTATGTTTTTCTCAGATTTAATTTATATTTTTCTAGTTTATATTTTAGTTCAAGGAAAAGGAAAAAGGGGGAGGGAGAACTAATCAAAGTAAGCTGCAAACTTTGGGCTCCAAATCAATCACCGCTGCCTTGGGAAGCCGGAGCAGACGCAGCAAGCCACGAAGGCTGCCTTCACCTCGGAAACGCAACCACCACGAAGGTCGCTGCATGTCGCGGACCACCGCGAGTCACAGCCGCACGACGGGGAGGCATCGACCACGAAGGACGCCCCTCTGAGCGCGACCACAACCTCCTCGTCATCGCCGGATCTGCCGCAACGGACAGCGGGACACCGTTCACACAGGGAGGATCCCGCTGCAGTCGCCATCGTCCGTGGAGAAGAGCGCGACGGCGACAGACGCCGCCCTGCTCGGACCTGCAGCCTCTACGCGTACGGTTGCAACAGCCACAGAGGCCGCCACGCGATGACACGATCCGGAGAGAACGCCGCCTCCCTCCGCCACCAGCCACGAGTCCGTTTGCAGCAGCCACAGATGCCGCCGCCAGGGGGACACTATTATGGTTTTGTCAATTGGGGATTTTTGTCAATTGGGGTTTTAATCTAGGGTTCATAATAGCAAATTAATTTGGGAATTTTTGTGAATTGGGGTTTTAATCTAGGGTTCATAATAGCAAATTAATTTGGGGATTGTGAAAGTTTTAATCTTGGTTTAGTATAGATCATTTGGATTTTGGAGTAATTTTGGATTTTTGAATTTTGAATGTGGAATAAATTTGGGATTTCATTCAATCCGAATTTTTATTTTGGAATTACAATTAAAGAAGTCCAAATAATGTTCAAATTTCATGGATTGAATTGGAAATTTTGGTGGTTAATTAATTTTTTTGACTTTTAATGAAATTTTTAAATAATAAATTTTGATTTATGTAATCCTAAAATATAAAAAATATATATATTTTTTGAACTGAATATAAAAGATGTATATATTTTTTTAAAACTAAAATAGGAAAAACCCAGATTGTGGTATTTGGGTTGGGATCAGACCCGGGTCGTCTCTTCAGCTGATTCGGGTGAAGTCAAGGTCGACCCGGGTTAGCGGGGCCCATATAATGACGTGGACGAATCATACGACGACACGTGTCTCCGACGGTCGTCCGGTGGCCGGCAGGACTAAAAACCATATTTTTAGGGTAGTACGAGGACCAAAATCCATAAAAAAACAGTACAGGGCTGACATTTTAAAATCGGGCAGTACAGATACCAAAAATCCACTTGTTCCGTTATACTGTCGATGGTTATGGCGGATTGCAGCGGAAGCAGCGGAGACCGCAATGGTGGCAGCGGCGAAGGTGGCAGTGGTGCCTCCAGCAATGATGATGACAACAAATCGAACTCATTTCCAGATGCTTTCTTGGAATTGGGTCGGGCTTGGTTGGTATTTTATGCATATCGGGGAACCATGGTCTCTAGTGGTCTGTTTGAGATAAGGGTTATGGATTATTATATCTTTTGTCACATTTTGGATCTAGACAGGAGCTTGATCAGGGGGAATGCTCTGTGCAAACTATCTCTCTTGCAAGTGAATAGAGGGAACTTCGGTTCTTTGGTGGACATCATTACTCAAGGTAAAGTAACTGTTGCCTACGACGCGCAGGATCAAAGTCTCTGGAACATTGAAATGCTCTGTTCAAAATTTATGTTTACAACGATGGAACTGAAATGCCTTATATTTCTTTGCTATTTGGTTTGTGTTATTTTTCTTTGGATGATGTTATGTAGTCACCTACAGGCCAGCTCGGGTTTGGTTTCAAAATTTGTTTCATGTCCAAGCCTGAGAGCAGCTTCCTCTCTTTTATCTACGACATTAGTATTAGCTCTAATACTCGTACTCGTTATGTATTTGTGTTTTCACATATATGATAAGTTTCTATGTTTTACTGGCAATAAAAATTGTAAATAAGGATTCGCACATTCGATAGCCATAAAAATAACTAGACAAATAAAGGAAAGTTTAGAATCTTTAATGTTTACCAAGTTGTTCCACTGACTTGGTTTCGCTTAAACAAGGTTTTGGATTCAAGTCTTGGTGTATGCAGAAAATTCTTTATTGGGAAACTCACCCACCATACCTAAATGCATCGACGCGGGTTGAATCCAGATTAATCGAGGCAAAACTCCAGATACCAGGTGGGGAATCAAAAAAACCAAGTTGTTGCCAGCGATCACTGATCGCATTACCACCAGAGCCATAAAAAGATTATCTAAATTGTTTTTTTTTGGCGATAAGCTCCAATCTACCGCTGGTTAAAATAATAACCCTGCTATGTATCGTTTTACTCGCCAAAAAAAATGCTACTCGCAGATCATGGAGAGGCTGAGAGAAAGCAAAAGCTGAATAGGCAGCCCTGCCTGTCATGGTCCCAATCGGCTGTGATAATGTAATTGGTACACATGGATTAAATGAAAAAATTAATTACTTTTTAAAAGAAAAAGAAATTTTGGCTTGTGAAGCAAATTTGATTATGTAGCTTACTAACTGGATTTGGTTGGGAATTAAGACATTTATTTTGATAGGTCGGCCGATGATTTGACCTCTACGAAAAAAATAAAAATGAGTTCGTTACACCGTTAGAACATCCTTGAACCATTTTCCTTTTTTTGTTAACGACTAAATTGGCCAGTAGCTTTCAACCCACTAATTTTCTCCAAACAGCTAGAAAAGTATTTTGTTGATTTTTGATCATCTAGAAAAGGGCAAAAAAAAAAAAAAGCAGTGGGATTGTTGGTCGGTCTGAAATGATCGGTTATGGGTCCAACTACCATCGACCTCTCTAGTTCAAAAATTTTAAAAACTCGACATGTCGCTTGGAGGGATTTTTTTTATATATAAAAAAAAGGAATATGTGTATACATAATCTCACACTAGCCCAGTGGCATTGAGTTGGTTCAAGTATTATATTTGGACCAATTAGATAATGTGAGTTGAAGATTGGACGAAACATTTAAAATGGCTAAACCCCAATGTTTTTGTTTGTGAATTTATAACAATGCATGCACCCAGAATAAGTCCAAACTTTCGTTTATTTGTGAACCGATTAGCATCGGATATTGTCATAGCCATTACGAGAACGATCCTCCCAAACAACCTGTAATATATTTCTTCACTTTCAAATAAGAAAAGGGATCAAAATTTTGGCGGGCTTGTCATAATTCTCTACCTACACGTTCTCTTTTGGTGAAAAAAATATATATATTTCTGTTTCTTCTTTATGTCCTAGATGTGATGAGGCAAAGGAAACTTTGGAGCATACTTTCCTCTTTTTTTTTCAGGTTCTCTCAATAAGTATGGATGACATATAATTTGAATTATCGTCTTAGGAGGGAAAGTTTTCCAAGCTTTGATCAATCAATGGTGGAAAGTTGTCTTGGCTAAATTTGGACATCTTATGCATAGAGAGTTTATTTCTTAGATTGCCTATCTATGTTGGTTTTCATGGAAGGCTAGGAATTTCTTTCTATTTGAGTATGTGGAAGAACATCCAGTGTCCTTAGCTGTTAAGGCTGAGAAAGCATGTGAAGAGTTCTTTGAGGTTTAAACCTTCCATTCCATCTTCAGAGTTCTCTTGTTACAGTATGGATTCCTCCTCCTATTGCTTCTATATATAAAAATCAACTGTGATGCGGCAATCAATGCTAATGCGAAGTGCTGACAAAAAAAAAAAAAAATGCTAATGCGAAGAAGGCAGCTACACCATAGTTGTGTATAAATATGAAGGGCAAACTCATGGAGGAACTTGTTCAATTAATGCTTGGTTTGCCATTGGTTGCTGAGAGACATGCTATAAGAGAAGCATCCTTGTTTGGATCAAGTAAAGGCTGGAATAGGGTGGAAATAGAAAGTTATTGTTTAACTGCTACTCAAGTGACACAAACCACAAACGGTTGATTATTATTACTGTCGTATAAATCGCAAAAAAAATGGTTTTAAGATCATTATTGTCAACTTTTATTGTTATTTTTAATTTTTGAAATGTTTTATATACAAACTCATTATTAATGAATTTTTTATATGCTTTTCTTTTAAGAATTAATAAAACAAAAACTTAATTTTAAAAGCTAAAAAATTGGACTGTCCCTATTTATGGTCTATATTAATATGGTCTATCTCGAATGTCGAGTTGTTGCATGTCACCTACACGGAAAACTTAGATATGGCAGACAATATTAATATTGACTTGTAAAGATGTCAAATAGAATAAGATCCTCAAAAATACATTAATAATATTACTGGGGAACACATATTCACACTCTTTGATTAATATTTGCACTCCATTTTTCAAATTTGTTTGGTTGATAAATGACCAAAATATCCTTAATCAAAACATGTCAAGTTCTAATCTTTTTATCCGTATTCAGTCTCTTTCTCCCCTCTCTCTCATCGAATGTTTTTTTGTTTCGTCTCTCTTTCCATCTCTCTCATCAATATATGCTCCTATTGTTTTATATACATTAATAATATTACTGGGGAACACATATTCACACTCCTTGATTAATATTTGCACTCCATTTTTCAAATTTGTTTGGTTGATAAATGACCAAAATATCCTTAATCAAAACATGTCAAGTTCTAATCTTTTTATCCGTATTCAGTCTCTTTCTCCCCTCTCTCTCATCGAATGTTTTTTTGTTTCGTCTCTCTTTCCATCTCTCTCATCAATATATGCTCCTATTGTTTTATATCAGAAAAGAGTGAGTATGGCTCTTCCACCTCATCATATCCAGGGGTGGCGTGTAAGGTGTTAGGGTAAACCCAATCTGGGAGGAGAATAATAAATAAAAACAAACTTAAAATGAAATCCCTACAACTTAACTGAAACATAAGTCAAGAGCCATAAAGTTCATATTTCTGTTTGTTTTTCTCTTTTAATTTTTTTACTGTGTAGTTTCTCAAAAAACCATTCCACTGAATTTAATAATCAACACCCAAATAACTGCCACCACAAAAATTAGTTTTACAGTGTAGTTTCTCAAAAAACCATTCCATTATTTCTTAAAATTATTTTTGGTGTATGTGCGATGCACATGATATAATAACTTACAATATATACATTATTATTAATATCAAATTTATTATAAAATTATGCAAAAAATAGTAAATTAATTATATGAATAAATTAAGTAGGAAAAAATAAAATACTAAAATTTTCCCTAAATTTAAATTACAAATTTAACAAAATTAAAATAAGACTAATATTAAAATAAAATGCCTGGGCCTGAAGGCTTGGGCTGCATGATTTGGCCCAATCCAGATTAAAAAAATAATATGAACTTATAATACATATGATTATTTGGAATTATTTTGTTTAATACATAAAAAATAATACCTTTTTTGGAGAATATAATATAAATATATGATTATTTTTTTTAGAAAATTATTTTATGGTAACTGATGATAGTGGAATATAACTCGAGACGATAACTTTGGTCATTTGTCAATTACAAAATTACATCTTGGCGAAGATAGAAATAATATCTTCACTCCTTTCTTTAACTTTTTTGACAGAATTCACCCCTTTCTTTAACGTAATAGTAGAAAAAAACTATGGTCTTTAGGAATTTGGAGAGAAATGAAACAGGTAAAAATATATTCATGAGTTGAACGAGAGGGAAAGATAGAGAATCGTGACAGTGAAAACGACAAAAAGTTGAAGAAAGAGGAGAGAGAGATTTTAAACAGCAACATTTATTAAGGTCAATTACGGCATTTGGTAACCAAACAATTTAAAAGTGGAGTGCAAATATTGATTGAGAGAGTGTAAATATGGATTCCCATATTACTGACCTATATGAGCTAAGTTGAAAATTTTATTATCTGTATATAAGATTTTTCATATGTTTTGTTGATGATTAAATGTAAAATAAAACATATTAAGTTCTTAACTTTGATTTTATTTTATTACTGAAACAAATAAGTAGCAACAAATAATAAAATTAGAAAATACAACTACTAGGATTAACATGTTATCTAAGTAGACCTGGTAATTCATGTTTTGGTTCAGACACTTCAACTCGACCCGGCCTATTTAATAATTGTGTCGTGTCCGACCCGTTTATTACCGCGTCGAGGTTAAATCAATAAAATTTCTATATTCTAAATATAATCAGGTCATAGACACGTACCTATCGGGTTGGTGGTTTAATCCGTGACCTGACCTGCTAATTGCCGTGTCCGGTCGATCCATTTATAAATCTCTGACCTATACTTGCTAATTTCGTGTCGGATTAGTGTTGGGTCGTAGCATCGATACCCATTTTGCCAAGTCTATATTTAAGATCAAAGATAATATCGTCTAATAATGATTTTAATTAAGTTTTATTATAAATTTTATTGTATTTTTTTTTTTATATAAGAGTAAATTAGAAACTAATTATAGATTTGAGTATAAAAGAATAAATTTGGAAATAGAAGGGTATTTGAGAAATAGTACCTAATATATAGAGGGTAACATGAGAAAAGTTTCACCCAAAAACGAAAAAAACAATCTAGCCAACGATGGAAAAGGAAATTTGTGTTGATGATATTTGATTAATATCGTGTTTTTTGAAAGTCCAAACTGCCAATTTTGACTCAATTTCCATTTTCACAAAGTTAAAAGGGCCGTGCGCTCCATCATCATCTCTCTCTTTCTCTCTCCTCTGCACGTTAAAAGCACTTGGTAGCGTAGTAAGAGAGAGAGAGAGAAACCCAAAATTCAGCTTTCTCTCTCTACAACCAAACTCCCATTTTCTCCCCCCCCTTTCTAATTCTTCCTCCCTCCCTCAAACCCCCAAAATTCTAAGGCCAGATATAGAAATATAACTCGAAAAACCCAAAAACCTCCCATTTTTTTTTTTTTTAAAAAAACATAACATTTCACTACACAGCAGGAGTCCTCCTCGTCTCTCTTCTCTACTGCCTCCTCTGTTTTGGTTTCATTCCGGCGGAGATCAAGCCCAATAAGCTGATGTGAGAGAATGGAGTTCGTGGGCAAAACCTTGAAGAAGAGGTTTAAAGGGTTCACGGGGACCATCCAATCTTACGACGCCTCCTCCGGTTCCTTCAGGATCGTCTACCCGGACGGCGGTTTCGAGGACCTCGATTCCTCCCAGGTGGCTTCTGCTCTGTCACTGCCCCAACCGGACCCAGCAGCACCGGACCCTGTCCTCGATCCCGCCCCTCAGCTTGGCCCCAAGCCCAGTAAGAGGCGGAGGGTGGAGCCCGAGAAGCCTCAAGGACGAGGCGACCAAGGTAATTCCACTCAGGTCTTCCGCCCCAACGGGAATGTCGATTTGAATGATGGGCCCGCTGGTGATTTTAGGGGCTGTGGTAGTTTGAATGTTGATTTGAACGAAACCCTAGACAAGGCCAGTGGGGTTGTGGAGGAGCGGGACTACGGTGGTTTCAGGGAAGGATTTGATTTGAATGCTTCTGGCTTTGACTTCAATTTGAATGAAGAGTTCGATTTGAATCAGGAGAATGGCGGCGGCGTCCCCAGTCGTAATTTCAGTTCCGAGGAGAACTTGGAGAGGAAGAAGAGGGAGTGCATTGACTTGAATTTGGATGTGAGTGGTGATTTGGACGAGGGTGTGAAGGAGGTAGTGGAGACGCAGAAGAGAGAATGCGTCTTTGATTTGAATTTAGGGGTTGATGATGACGGTGAAATTAAGCATGATAAAATTGTTAGCTGCGATGGTGGAGAGCAAGTGAATGAGAGGGCGCAGTTGCCCTTTGACTTGGTCAGAGAAAGCACTTCACAAGACATGAAAGAGGGTGGTGGGGTTGGTGATGAAGGTGGCATGCTTCCTAATGGGACACTGGGGGAGGTTTCTGTTTCAGGCTTGCTTGAAGGAGTTCGGAAGGAGGTTATTGTTTCTAGTGAAGGTCTCGGGCCTCCTATTTCTGCCGCATTACTGGATGCTAAGCCTGCTAAGGAGGACTGTGCGGAGACGATTCATGGGAATGCAGGTCATGCTAGAAGTGCAGTTCAAGAAACGACTAGCAGTGTTAGGAGGAGGGGGAGGAGGAGAAAGGCTGCTGATAATTTAAATTCTGCTGCAGTGGAAACAAAGGCCACTGCTGGTGTTACTGGCATTGAAAAGGAGTGTACCGTGGTAATTGATGCGAATCAAGGTGATGCGACAACTACATACCAACAAGGGGTTGGTAGCCGTAGGAGAGGGAGGAGAAGGAAGGTTGCTGACAATTCTAATTCTAGTCCTAGGGCAACACTCTTTGCGGATGCTAATGTTGCTAAGGAAGATTGCACTCTTCAAATGGATGGGAATGAAGGTGAGTTGGATAGCTCATATCAACAAGTGAGTGGTAGTAGGAGGAGGGGGCGGAGGAGAAAGCTTATAACCAATTTGGGTTCTACTTCAGAACTACCAGTCTTTATGGAGCCTAATGGTGCCAAGGAAGATTCTACCATGCTAATGGATGGGATCCAAGTTGATGTGGAAGCTTCATGTAAGGAACTCAGTGGTAGTCGTAGAAAAAGGAGAAAAACTTTGGATAACTTGAATATTACACCAGAAACAACCGCGTTGAGACGGAGTAGTCGTAGAGGTACTACCAAGAACTCTACAACTACATCAAGCATGGTCTATGATTTATTGTCTCCTGAGCTCAGTGAATTAACAGAGGAAAATACTGTAAAATCACGTCCAGAGTGGCCTGAAGAGCATGCGATCATACCTTTGAAGGTGCAACTGCCATCTTCTTCAAATAATTTGGATTTGGGTGGAATTCCCATACTTGACATTTTCTCCATTTATGCTTGTTTAAGATCATTTAGTACATTGTTATTCTTAAGTCCATTCGAATTGGAGGACTTTGTGACAGCAGTGAAATGTAATTCCCCCAACTCATTATTTGATTGCATCCATGTTTCCATTTTGAGGACTCTTAAAACGCATTTGGAGTACCTTGCTAATGAGGGTTCTGAGTCCGCTTCTGATTGCCTGAGGTATTATTCTTGTTACCTGTGTTGTTCTATTTCTGTCAGGTGTTGGTTTTCTTATTCAGAACCTTGCTTGATAAATTTTTTAAATTGGCAATCCATGTAGGAGCCTTAACTGGGGTTTGTTGGACATGATCACATGGCCTGTTTTCATGGTTGAATACCTTCTGATTCATGGTTCAGAGTTGAGATCTGGATTTGATCTTAGTCGCTTGAAGCTGTTCAAGAGTGACTATTACAAACAACCGGTTTCTGTGAAGCTTGAGTTGCTACGATGTCTGTGTGATGATATGATTGAAGTGGAAGCCATCAGGTCAGAGCTAAGCAGGAGATCTTCAGGGACTGAATTTGACACAGACTTTGATCGTAATGTGAATCTTGGAGCTCACAAGAAAAGGAGGGCAATGGCTGATGTCTCTGGTGGCTCTTGTTTGACAGAGGAGGCTGTTGATGGCTCCAGTGACTGGAACAGTGATGAATGCTGCCTCTGTAAGATGGATGGGAACTTGATATGCTGTGATGGTTGCCCTGCTGCATATCATTCAAAATGTGTAGGTGTCGCCAATGATTTGTTGCCTGAGGGAGATTGGTACTGCCCTGAGTGTGCGTTAGATAGGCATAAACCTTATTTGAAAACCCGAAAGTCACTCCGAGGAGCAGAGCCTTTGGGAGTTGATCCTCATGGTCGGCTATACTTTAGCAGCTGTGGTTACTTGCTGGTGTAAGTTTGTTGTACTCATCTGGGTGGATTGAATTACTAACCTTTGGCATGGTTATTGGTATTGGTACTTCTGCTGCTAATGTTTCCTAGCATCCACTATCTCGTGTCATGAAAAGTTTTAGTATAATATAATGCAGGAACAAGTAACAGTATTGTTGGTAAAAATTCTTTATTTTTCTCAACTGTGTAGACTGGTGAAAAAACTTCTTCGATCATTATATACTCCACCAGTTGTCTTGTCTTCAATTCTCAATAGGCAACCAACACAAATGCTTGTAACTTCTTCAAGTAGCTGGTTTTCAAAACAGAAACATTTGGAATAAGTATAGATCTTTGCAATGTTGTACAATTATCTGAAGTGTTGGGTGAATATTGTAGGCAACCACGTTTAGATTTTAGCTGGGGGCATTGCGGACAGGAGACCTTTCACCTGTTAATGTTATCGTCTTATTTCCCATTTGTGGCTGTTGACTGCAATTTGTATAGTTCATGTGTTGAAATGTCTTCTATGATTGTGATAAGGAAATTTTGTGGGATCTCCTTTTTGTCGTGAAGACACTACTGGTTGATATCATGTCCTCTATGATAGCTTTCAAAGTACTTCTGCTTTTCAGGTTTACTTTTTCTCATTGTTAAGAAAAAAAATTCAAGTTGTAACTTTCCTTTTTCATCCCTTGTTAATCTTGCAGATCAGATTCTTGTGATCCTGAATCTTCTTTCAGTTATTTCCACAGCAACAATATTAAGACTGTTATTGAAGTGCTTAAATCTTCAGGGAGGTCATATAGCAGCATACTGGAGGCAGTCCAGAAACATTGGGACATGCCTTTTAAATCTTACAGAGGAAGCAGCAATTTGGTTGGCTTAAACCATACAATGACCATAGATAGTTGTATACCCCAAGAGGCTTTGGCTTTTCCAAAAATTTGTGCTGCTAAGGATAATACTGCTGATGGAAGAAAACCAGAAGAAGTGTCTGTTACGGGATCTTCAGGTCATCTTTATGTCGAGGTTTCCAAATCTGTGAGCCAGACATGTATGTGCTCTGAAGGATCTGCTGAAACTATTCAGATGAATTCGGGGAATCAGAATTTACTGACTGATGGGCTCGACTGTTGTAATAAATCGGCTGAACTATCAAATGTGGGAGAGAATTCTTTGTCATCTAATGGTTTAGATATTAAAAAAGGAAAGAATATAGTTTCTGTAGCTTCTGGTTGTGTACCATCTGCTGTCAACACCGCAAATGGGGACATGTTGCAGTTGCAGCCTGAAAGATATGTGAACTATTACAGTTTTGGTCATACATCTTCATCAATTGCTGAGGTGTTGCTGTGTAAATCATCGGATAAAACCATGGAAGACTCCTTGAAAACAGAAGAGGAAATGGTTTCAGCTCAGATGAAAGTTATTTCTCAGAAAGCTACGAAGTTCCATTGGCCAAATATTCCGAGGCTTGGTGCTGATGTACAGAAAGAAAAATGTGGGTGGTGCTTCTCTTGCAGGGGTCCTGCAGATGACTCAGATTGCTTGCTTAATATGTGTTTGGGTCCTGTTCAGGAAGGGACTCTAAGTGAGGTTGTTGGCCTTCAATCAAAAAGAAGCCGGAAAGGATATCTTACAGATGTAATATGTCATATTCTTCTTATTGAAGATCGCTTGCAGGGTCTACTTTTGGGCCCTTGGTTGAATCCACATTATACCAAGATTTGGCGCAAAAATGTTCTTAAGGCATCGAACGTGGTTTCTGTGAAACGTTCATTGCTAATGGTGAGTGTTTTTTTCTTTCTAAATTTTTATTTTAGGTGATGATCACATGTGCATGAATTCAATGCTGGAATCGTTTATTCTACATCTACGTATCTGACCAGCCAGATGTTTGAACTCATGATCAAGAATTGAACTTGCTCACATAATTTGTCAACCTCATTCAGTTATTTCTAAACGTTCAAAGTGCTGTTTTTTTTTTTTTTCCCCATCGTGTTTTATGAAAAACAGATTGAACAATGCTAGAGTAAAAAGATATCTTTTACTAGATGCATACTGAGTTTGTTGTACACATAACAGTCATCCACATTCAGAGATTTTGATGCTGCATTATTTTCATTGTGGATTTGCCACATATTTTGCTAAATTAGGTAAGTTCTTATTATCTCTAGCATTGTACAAGCCTCTAATTGGGTTACCTCAAGTACCAGCTGAAAACAAAGCCAAAAAGTAACCAAATATTAGCTCTTCTGCTACTCTTAATTTGAATTTGGCCAATTTGCCCTGATACTACTAGTTGTACAATTATTTTACTTATGGAATTTTAGGTTTGCTTAGATGTCCTTAGTGCAGGACATTTCTGATTTATCTCCTTAGTGCAGGACATTTCTGATTTATCTTTCATGATTCTTTAACTGGTTATTTTGAGAATTTTTCTTCTATAGTTTTGTTTGATTTATAATATTTTGGAGATGATGCAGTTAGAGTCAAATGTGAATCGCCTTGCTCTTTTGCCGGACTGGTGGAAACATGTGGATTCTGCTGTCACTGTGGGATCTGCTTCTCATATTGTCACCACTTCAGTACGTGGATCTTCGAAGAATGGGGTTGGCAGGAAAAGGGTCAGGTCTTCAGAACTGGAGTTGAATCCTTCTGCAAATTGTGTCAGTGGATTGACCATGTATTGGCGGAGGGGTGGTGAGCTTTCTCGCCAGATTTTCAATTGGAAGGCCTTACCTACCTCCTTGGTGTCCAAAGCTGCGAGACAAGGTCGCCAATTTTTCTTTTTCTTTTGTGGTGGTAGGTTAACATTTAGGCTTAGTTTGGGAAATATGGGGGGAGGAACGAAAATGAGTGGAATGAGAATGGAACGTGGAACAAAGAAAGTAGTAATGTTTTGTATTGTTTGGAATAGGAAAAAGATGAAAGGAGTGAAACTCATGTGAAAGGCATAAAATTACAATTTTAACTCGATAATATAATATAAAACTCTACAAAACAGTAAGGCTAAAATTGTCATTAATGTATTAACTTTTCACAATGCCCTCTGTTCTTTCCATTTTCTCCTTGATTTGGAGAGGATGGATTTTGTTGGATCCAGGTGAAACTTTCACTTCACTTTCTCTTCCCTTTTATTTTCTCCTCTCCCACACTACAGAATTCCAAACCATTCTTCCCGTTTTTTTCCTCACCCATTCCATTCTCTCCATTTCCAACTTGCAAAACCAACCGTTTGTAAACTGAGTATTCTAATCCTGTTTGAAATTCTGCAGGTGGATGTGTGAAGATACCAGATATATTGTATCCAGAAAATTCAGATTTTGCTAAGAGAAGCAAATTCGTTGCTTGGAGAGCTGCTGTTGAATCATCAAAAACTGCAGAACAACTTGCTTTGCAGGTATGTGGTTCTGGTAGACTCTCTTATATTGTGTTTCTAATTTCTTCATGTCTTCTATCTCTCTGTGTAATGAATAAGCACGCGGCAGATATTATTTTTATAAAATTTATTCTGTATTTTGATATGATGAGTCAGCCCTTACCCGACCTGTCCTAATTTACAGCTGTTTTGTACATGTGACGTAACTTCTATATCCTAATTTCTTAAGTCTCAGGGGTGTGCCACAAGACCAAATGCCAATACATTATCCTTGTTCCCATTTATCTTTAAAGTTTGAATCTTATTGTAACATTTTCAGGTCCGAGAGCTTGATTTGAACATTAAGTGGGATGAAATTGAGAACACCCATCTTTTGCCTATGGTGGATAAGGAACTCAGAAAATCAATCAGGTTGTTCAAGAAGGCCATTATTCGTAGGAAATCTGTAGAAGGGGAACATGTGAAATATCTTCTTGATTTTGGTAAGAGGAGGAGTATTCCTGAAGTTGTTTTAAAAAATGGGTCTGTGGTTGAAGAATCCTCAAGCGAAAGGAAGAAATATTGGCTTAATGAAGCTCATGTTCCCTTGCATCTCTTGAAAAGTTTTGAAGAGAAAAGAATTGCCCGCAAATGTAGTCTTGATAAATTGACTTCTGAGGCTGCTGCATTAGTGAGGAAGCCCTTGAAGAGAAAAGGTTTCTCTTATCTTTTTGCTAAAGCAGAAAGATCCGAATACCATAAGTGCGGGCATTGCAATAAAGATGTCCCTATCAGGTATCTTAATATTGAATTTCTGTTATTCATATGTAGTAAGAAATTTACCTGCATGAAAGTTTGTATTAATAGTCACTACTACTGCCGCTTCTGCAACTGGTGGTATTAGAATAATATTCTGGTTTGAAGTATAGCAGGGCTAGGCCAGTAGCAGCAAGATATGATGTTCTTAAAAGTTCTGTTGGCATGTTTTTGTCATTTCGGTCAAAATAGGTCCTCACCATTTTTGATATACCTTCATACATGAGTAGATAAGCAGAATTTTGCATTGCCGTTTTTGTTTCCATCTCCCAAGGCCCAACATCGTAAGTTACTGTTCACTCACCATGAATCTTCTAAAAATAGGTTTTGGGGAGATATTTGCTAGCTTAGTTTTTAGTCAATAATGGGTTTTGTGACCCGTTTTAAGTGGAGGTCACTAAATTTTACTTCTATTGAAACTTTTTTGGTGCAAAAATGTTAAAATTTTAAAAATAGTGTGTGAAGGTGTCTATTTTGTTAATGCTTGTTATAAACACACGCATGCTTTGATTAATATAAAATTACATGATGCATTTCCCTCACAATGGCTTTGATGTACTCGTATAATACCTTTCTTTTGTTCCAGCTGTTATATTTCAGATATTATAGTCAAATAATTTTCCGGGAGCTTTCTGCCACACTTAGCATAACGGTTAAAAGCTAGTGGTCTTTTGGCCACAATACCTGTTTGCATTTTGATATTAGCTTCTTTTTCATCAATTTCCTGATTTTCATTTGAAATGCTAATTTTTTCTTAATTTTTTGTCCATTCGACAGGGATGCTGTCTGTTGTCAGTATTGCAAGGGTAAGCATTTTGTTTATGATATTACTGCTTAAACTGTTGCTTGGTTTAGCACTTTCTTCTCTGTGCAATTTTTACATCTTGCAGTTATGCAAATTTCAGGTTTTTTTCATAAAAGGCATGTCAGGAAGTCTGCTGGTTCCATTGTTGCTGAATCTGTATATACATGCCACCGATGCCAGGACGGGAAGAGTGTGAACATTGACAAGAAAAAGGGGAAGAGTAACACAAAAAAAGGGAAAACCAACATTAAGTGCTTAAAAAAATCTAAAAGGACACCTGTAGGTAGCAATGCGATCCAACTGAAGAATGGTAAGAAAAGTTTCAGGAATTCCCGGCCACTACGATCACAGAAAAATAAGGTTGTTGTTGTGCCTCTTCGCCGTTCACCAAGGAAAGCTAAACAGATTTCCTTGCAAAAGAAAAAAGTTAGAGGACGCAAGAGAGGGAGACCTGCCAAATCCAAAAAAGGGACATGTAAGAAAACAAAGAAAGATACATCGTTGCGTAAAAAGAGATCACAGACTTATCATAGTTACTGGCTTAATGGTCTTCTGTTTTCTAGAAAGCCAGATGACGAACGGGTGATGCAATTTAGGAGGAAGAGGTATCTGGCCCCTTTTCAGAGTGTCATTGATCAACCGAAATGCCATCTGTGCTGTGAAGCTGGATATTCATCTTTGGCAAATTATATTTCATGCGAGATGTGTGGAGGTAACTGAAATTTGTTTTGATGTAAGATGTTATTTGATTCTGATAAAGACAGGCAAGCAGGTTAAGGAATAATATCTGCTTGCCACATTAGTTTCCCTTCTTCGTTACTTCCTTTTTATTTGTGCCCACGTAATTATCTTTTTACTTTTTGTTTCTTGTGCAGAGTGGTTTCATGGAGATGCTTTTGGACTTGATGCTGATAATATCAGTAAGCTTATTGGATTTAGGTGTCATGTTTGTCTTAAGAAGATCTCTCCTGTCTGCCCACTTGCACCGGCCCTGGGAAGTGATGAAGCCCTCATGGCTAAAGTTCAAAATGTTCAGGAGATTGATTGTCCCTCTGAAAGAGTGGTTGAGGATGAGCTACATCCCAGTGATAATCATCATGGTTCACATGCTGTTGATGAATCTTTTCACAGAGAAGGACAATTAGGTACCGCTCTTGTTTCGAATATGAGTTTTACGTCAGAATCCAAGTTGGAATCAGAAAATATGCTCACACTCCATAGTTCAAGAGAGGAAACTGATACAGTTCAAGCTTCTATTGTTTGAAGCCAGATTTACTAACCTCATCTAATGAAAATTGTGTTTTGGAAGAGAATACTGACAAACCAGGAGATGATGCAGTTGTAATTTCACATGATGGGCCTCAATGTGCGTCCTTCTAGGTTGATTTGGATTGGATAGATGCATAGTTGGTGTATTTTAGGGCATGGCAATGCTAGGATTTTGCTTAACTTAGACCAGTATCAATTTGTAGACAAAACCATTCATGGCACGGACTGGACTTTTAGATCTGTGGCAAAAGAAGTGTAGATTAGATTCACATTCCAACATTTAACTGGAAAAGACAGTGAAGATAGAGGCTAAGGTTATATGTTAGTTACCTGTAAATCTTCTAATGATGTGTTCATGGGAAGCTGTGACATATGGGATGATTTTTTGCAAACTGAGAAATAAAGAATTTATTGGGGGCTCCAGTTTCTTTGGTGGCAACTTAATTGCTCTTATGGTAGCCCTTTTTCAGTTGCTGGCTCAAAGCAGGGGAAGCATATCTGGGTTGGCTTCAGTTTGGCCAGGTCTGCTGCCATTGTTTTCTTTTTGTGTGACCCTTTTGAAGGATCAGGAGAGAGCCTTAAGAGATTTTGGTGTAGTTGTCAATGAGCGTCGTTAAACACATTTTATTCTCATGGTTGTGGGTTTTCTCTGGACTTGTAATTTTCAGATTGGATTTAGGGTGAAGTGGGGTTGTTAACCATTCTAAAAGTTCTCATTGTATATTGATAGATACCATGTGGTAGAATAGTCAAAGTTGCCATAACATATTTTTATTTGTGTTAATTGATAGGAAAGAGCATATATTTGTTTCAACTTTCTTTCCAGTTGCTACTTTTTCTTTTCCTACATCACATTATCCATGATCTCATGAATGAATGAATGAGTCATGCATCTCTGACCTTAACTTTATCTGCACGCTACTCCTGGTCTTGGAGGCAAGTGGCTGAATGGCTGGGTTAGAGGAGCACGATGGCATGTTTATGCGCAATGCTTCTCGAGAAAACGGATGGTCAATTTCGTGGCATAAAACTTAACTAAGATTACTTTCAATACTCTTTACTCGCCTAACACAAAAATCAAAGATAGCCTAGTGGTTGAGTTTGCAAACAGGTTGGAGTGTGTAACATCATTAGGGTCTTAAATAGAATAAATCAAAAATTGATACGACGCCGTTTTAGTTGACCCTAATTTTTTTTACAATACAGTTAGTTACTCTGTATCCATTGGTGCCGTAACTGTGGACTTTTGACAATGGTTTCTACGGCTATTCATGATTTTGTCGATGAAGCACTTCCTCACTCATTCGATGGAGGCAGAGCAGCGATTGGGAGAGATCGCGATGGGGACGTAAGAACAGTTGAATGCTTTTGCTTCTGGAGAAATCTACTCTAGAGTAGTTGCTCTCGGTAAAAATTTTTTTTATGTCTTTTCCACTTTGTCAATTTCGCATTTGTTGTCCTTCTTCGTTTAATTTCACTCATGGTGTCCCTGAACTTTCAATTTATCGGGCTATGTTGTCCTTTTTACCTCCTATAGCCGGTCGGTTTCCACAGTACTGACAGGTGTCTTGTGGGTCCTTAGGCTATTTATTTTTTAATTATTTTTACATTTTTAATTAATTTTTGAAAATAAGCCTTTATTCTTTTTTATTTTTCTTTTGACAATCACAGTACTATTATTGGTTTTCAATTTTTTATTTTTTTATTGTTCTTTTTTTCTAAAAAGCTCTTATTTAAACTTTTTTTTTAAAAAACTAAATATTAACTTTCATTCTTATCTTATCTCTCAAACCACAAAAGAAAAAAAAAACAAAAGAAACACAGGTAAGCCTCCTGGATGGTAACCTCCGTGTCATCTCCCGGTAAAATAAAAATTAGGTAAACAGTAGGCCCCTCACAACACGTGTCATCTCCGCATTTGCGAACTGGGTGTAGGGGGTAAAATGGACAATATAGCCCGGTAAATTGAAAGTTGAGGGACAACATGAGTTAAATTAATTGAAGAAGGACAACAAATACGAAGTCGATAAAGTGGAGGGACATAAAAAACTTTTTTTACCAGTTGCTCTCCTTTTCTTTCAGAATTGAGCTATTGTTGGCTCCCCCCTTACAAGTTCTCCTCTTCGCGTCGAGGTATCGGCTTCTTCGCCTCGACTAGGGGGTTCACCTAATCCTAATTTTTGCCTGCCAATGGCTTCAATTTCTTTTGTAGCGGTTTCTGGCTCTAGTTCCTCGACAACGGTACCTTCTACCGAGTTGAATTCTATTTCTTCTGTCTCTTTGCAATTTGGTCAGTACTAATTGCATGCTCCTCCATTATGGCCAGTCTTTTTTGATATAGGCCAGTTCTTCCTAATGTTTCACGATTAGAACCATCTTCTTCTCCTTTCTCAGCTGGAGCACTATGTATGTCTTTTACAAGAACTCCATTTGCTTCCACCGTTGGCTATTCTACAAATTCGCCTTCCTCTATGATGCCATTTTCAGCACCTATGTCAGGAGGTTATATACCTGCCAGCCAATTCTTTTCTACCGCTACTCCTCATGCAGATTGTTATCACCTTTCTCCTTCCTCGTCTTCCAGTCTTCCACTTCGAGGTGTTGAGGATTTTATAGGTGTTAATTTGTGTAATTGCGGCTTTCCTATGTTCAATGGTGCATATATTAAAATGTGATTTTTTTCATTGCTCTAGGTGCATATATTAAAATGTGATTTTTTTCAATGCTCTAGAGCGGATTGGTGATTAGAAAAAGTTGCGCCTTTGTGCTGTATAATTTGGAAGGCGATGCTTTATGTTGGTATCGGGGATTTCTTTGGAACAAGGATTTCTATACACCTCATCCCTAGCTTGCATGTTTTGCTACTCAATTTTTTTTTGGATTCTGTATGTCAAGCTATATGGACCGCTTGCTGAAATGTGGTACAAAACTACCTTTCATTCTAGCATGTAGTGTTCCTCTTTGCAAGTTTTATACTGTAACGTCCCAACTTGACAACTGTCACTACGAACCTGTAAGTTTCCCTAGGCTATATGACAATCATATACAAGTTGAAGATGCAGCGGAAGCAAAGGAAACTTAGCCAAGAACCACATGTGAAGCATATAAACCGTATAACAAAAATTTCATACCTTGTTCGGTTGAGGTCTTTCACCCAACTGCTGGAACGAATCATCTAGACCAGAACGAAGGCTGGAACGAATCAGTTAGAGCAAGAAGAAGACCTGCTCCTCTACGGTATCCACACGAACCGTGACCTTCCCGGAATTGTCACACGAATCCAAGAACGAGCTCCCCGGACTGATGTGCTAGCAAGAGTAAACCGGGGCTGTGTGTGTTTTGGGTGTTTTGGTTCTTCTTCTTTCTTTCACAAAGAGGAAGAAGAAGAGAGATGTGTTTTTCTCTGAAATGCTGAAGCCAAAAACGTTCAGAGAACCATTAAGATAGGAAGAGCATGATCAGATCATACCCATGCCAAAAGTGAAGACATAGGTTAGTGGAAGTCATGGCCAACCTTGGCCCATCTCCCACTTAATTATGTCAAGACATGATAATGTCTCCACTAGACTTTCCAGCACAACACACACCATAATGTCTGATCTCTGGTCAATAATTCACCTAATTATTGTACCAAAACGACCCTGGTTCAACCATGGTCCAACCACGGTCCAACCACACCCGGTCCAACCATGGTCCAACCACGATTCGACCATCTGCTCGAATCAACGGTTCTATGTGTGTGACCCTGTAGGCACTTGTAACATCCGGCAATAATTGTAAAATCCCATTTTACAATTATAAGCAAAGAGCGGCGTCTAGCAACACATCATTGCTACCCGAACGACAAGATCAGTACTGATTCTCTATGCCTCGAAATATGTCATCGTCCCTTCGTCCCATTATCAAGATTAAACCGAGACATGGAATATGTCAATCTCGTATATGTTTAATCTCGGTTTCTTGATCCTCGAGTTAACTGTGTAAAACGGATACCAATGATATCAACATATCATAATCCGAGCACGGCCGTGCATTTACAGTTCAACTCTATCAAGAAACCATCCGATAATATATACAATCCATCCATAATAATAATCGACTAGGGACATTTAAGAATATGAAATATTCTAGGGTTATAAGTATGTGCAAGCGTTTATCTCATAAACGATACTTATTGGAATAACCTTAAAGTGTATGTACATGACTATAAATAAACATCCATGATTGGCTTTTGGGCATATTACTAACAATCTCCCACTTGCACTAAAGCCAAACATCCATGTATCTTATACATGTGGATCTAGCATGACCATCATGCTTCAGTTGCATGAGAAGATTAGACAATGTATCTGCTACATTGTTCCCAGAAGAAACTATACACAGCCTTAGTTGTAGAGTCGATGGTTGTTCTTGCTTGGAACTCTTCCAGCTCACAGTACCACCTCCAAGACGAATCACATATCCTTATTGCGATCTAAAATCATCCCTGTCAGTTTGGAAGCTGGCATCTTTGTAACACTTTACAACAAGCCCATTAACGCTTTCGTAAACCAGGAATGCATCCTTAGTGCTTCTCAAGTACTTAAGGATATTTAACCGTTATCCAGTGACTTTCACCGGGATCAGATTGCCATATGCTTGTGACACTCAAAAGCATAAGTGACATCCGGCCTAGTACATTGCATGGCATACATGATAGATCCTATTGCAAACGCATAAGGAATCTAACCCATCCGCTCTCTCTCCTTAGTCATACTAGGATACAGATTCTTTGAGAGAGATATGCCATGTGACATGGGCAAGAAACCGTTCTTGGTATCTTTGCATGCTAAACCTCTTTAGCATCCTGTCAATATATGTACTCTGACTTAGCCCGAGAAGCCTTTTGGATCTATCTCTATAGATCTTTATGCTTAACACTTAGGCAGCTTCTCCTAAGTCTTTCATTGAGAAATTCTTTCCTAACCAAGTCTTTACAGACTTTAGTGTCGGAGTGTCATTCCCAATAAGTAGGATGTCGTCAACATACAACAACAAGAAAACAATAGTGCTCCCACTAACCTTCTTGTAAACACATGAATCATCTTCACTTTTAATGAAACCAAACTCTTTGATTACATCATTAAAATGAAGATTCCAACTCCTAGAAGCTTGCTTTAGTCCACAAATGGACATTTGCAACTTGCATACC